>JAENPR010000932.1:0-256000 GCA_018135685.1 Themeda triandra
CTGAAGATCATGGAAACTAACCAATCTCTCCCTCGCAAGCGACCACGGAGAGATCGTAACCGTGAAAAGGCACCCTCAAACAAAACTGAAGTAATGCAACAAGAGGTCTGGAGAGATTTCCCTGAAGATCTTTTGAAACTGTCATTGCAAGGCTTCCAGTTGCTGCAATTTTTCGATTCCGCACTGTCTGCCGAAAGTGGTCTTCTCTTTGGGCTCAGACAGTTTCTCTCATCAGTACTCTGAAGCTCCACGTGGACTGCCATGGTTCTATACAATCACCCATGAGAATGCAAACAACAATGTTGCAATGTATGATCCTTCGCTTAAGAAATGGCACCACCCATCCGTTCCTCTCACTCCTACGAAGATAGTTATTCCGGTGGCATCTGTGGGTGGTCTTGTATGTTTATTGGATCTGAGCCACCGGAATTTCTACATTTGCAACCCTCTTATGCAATCACTCAAGGAGATCCCACCAAGATCAGTTCAGGGATGGTCAAGAGTCGCGGTAGGGATGGTGTTGAATGGAAGAAGTTCCAGTGATGGCTACAAAGTAATGTGGCTAGGAAATGATGGGACTTATGAAGTCTATGACTCTACAAAGAACATGTGGTCTTGCCCTGGAACTTTTCCTCCAAGCATCAAACTTCCACTTGCTCTAAATTTCAGGTCACAGCCTGTGGCGGTTGGCAGCACGGTATACTTCATGTGCACAGAACCAGATGGTGTTTTGTCATATGATGTAAGCACCGGGATTTGGAGGCAATATGCCATCCCACTGCCACTGCATCTGACTGATCACACACTTGCCGAGTTCCAGGGAAGGGTTATGCTAGTGGGTCTGCTGTGCAAAAATGCAGCAACCTGCGTTTGCATATGGGAGTTGCAGAAGATGACTCTCCTCTGGAAGGAGGTGGACAGAATGCCAAATATCTGGTGCTTAGAGTTCTATGGTAAGCACATGAAGATGACATGCCTGGGCAACAGTGGTTTGCTCATGCTCTCCTTGAAGGCGAAGCGTATGAACCGCCTCATTACATACAATCTTTTGAAAAGGGAGTGGCAGAAGGTTCCTGATTGCATGCTACCTTGCAGCCGCAAAAAGCAATGGATAGCATGTGGCACAGCGTTTGATCCGGTCCCCTGTGCCTTGGCTTGACATGGAATTTACCTTCCTTGGTCGAGCAAGTTAATTTTTAGTCATTTCATATCATTGGCCTATCTTTAGATATTTCTACGTTGTTGTCACAAGTTCTGCAAAACCGCATCACTGTGGTTTGTTTTGTATCACGCTGAAGCAATTGAACCTTTTTCCTTTTATTACCTGCTGCTACTTGGGTCAGTGCTACATCAGTTGGGCTTAGCTGACCTGAATACGTTTCATGGAAGTAAAAGATGGAACGCCAGGTATCTGTATGGTCGTGGTTGTGGTATGTTTGGTCTGTGTACTGTTAAGCTTGTAATCTTTCTGAACTTGCAGTTACCTGCCCAGAACTGAGTTTATTATACAATAAAGACCGGGATGTTAATGTTTTGATTCTGGTGCATAGAGATGCAGTGGTGCTTGTTAGTTGTTACTGCCACGAAAATATCTGTACATCTGTTTCAGGCTGCCTACTATTTGTGTTACCTGAAGCTGTTTTGATGATGCCTGAATTGTTTGCTACTTTGCTGCGACTTCGTATGATTCCAGTCACTCTGAAATCTACATTCTACACAAGCTCCCGTGTCAGAAGTTTAGGTTTCTTGTGTATACAGTATCTTATATGTAATGTTGATGCAGGGATATTTGGAGAAGCCTTTTGATCCTCGTATCTTATTTTGTGTTCTGAAATCTCTCGATACAAATGATGTAAAAAAAATATAAAAATTAAATCTCAAACGGTGTAAAAAATAAGTGGAGTGGCTAACGTCCAGATCTCTTGTCTCACGCAGAAAAACAGATATCAGGCATCTTAGAACCAGAAAATCAGACATCTTAAAACACACAATGGCACACAGAAAAGGCACCCTGGGCAAACACGTTGGAGCTTACATTGATGATTCAAAATTTCAAATCTCTCATAGGAGGCAACCTCAATTAGACAAGTGCCTTGCAGTTTCCATCACTAAAGCACTTCAAATCGACACACAACCTTGGGGTTAAATTGTTTTGGATTTTAGTACAACCGAAGCATGCTCTACTCTGAGTTTTGCGATGTCTCACAAACACAAGGTCTGATGAATGATCAGATCAACTCTAACAAGAATGGTGGCGAATTACTGTCATCAAGGAGCAGGAGTGCTACAAACATAATCTAGACCGTTCCAGACTAGCAGGGATGCCAGGCAAAAGAGAACTTGCATGTTGCATCTCTCCAGCATTATACCACAGACACGTTCAGGACAGTATTGAGCATGGACGGTTTCTCATCAGCACAGTTACCATGAGCAATCATCATATATATTAATTTATTTATGAGATCGCAGCAGCAAAATTTAAATCCATCAACCATCCAAAAAACGAAAGTACTTCAACACAATCCAGGTCACAAAAAAACTAAACTAAACTCAACATGGTTTCTAACCCTGTCATAATCATTTTTCAGAACAGCCATTCCCAGCCTCTGGTTCATTCGTTTCCCATAGAGTAAATGCCTCACTCATCATCAGCATGCCTTTTCTTCTTTTTCTTCTTATCTTTCTTAGCAGACGCTTCGGTTTGCATTGCAACATCCTCACCATCCGCTTCAGATGTCTTCTTTTTCTTCTTCTTCTCGCCTTCTGAGGCAGCCACAGAAGGCTCCTCGCTCTCTTTGGACTTCTTTTTCTTTTTCTTCTCACCATCAGCTTCAACAGCAGGAGTCTCCTCGCTTTCCTTGGACTTCTTTTTCTTCTTCTTCTTCCGATCCTCCTGGTCACCATCCTCATGGACTGCCTCTTCAGGCTCTGCTGATGGTGCAGTTTCCGCCTCATGATGCTTCCTCTTCTTTGAAGCCAATTCTGACTTCTTTGGCGTTTCTTCAGTGGATTGTCCAAGCACCAGATCAGCTGCGGGGTTGTATGTCTAAAACAAAAGCAAAGCATCAAGTCAAATCACGTTCCTTAAAAGGAGCATTTGCCTAAGGATACTACAGCAAAATGAATGGGGACCTTTTAGAGTAACTAGTTAAAACAATCCAATACTCAAGCACAAGGTTCTGGAGAATATATTTCTTGAAGTGTTGGCCACGCTTTCAGCCCAACTGTTCAAGATCTATTTTTTCCCATGGAGAGCAACATGTCATAGCACAGCTTACCTTAGCAGGAGTCACAAAGCCCCAGCACCCTTCTTCCTGTCCTTTTCATACACTTCTATCTTGGGCTTTCCTTTTGTGGAACCAGCAGATCTCCCAAGTTCTTTATTTTCAAGAACTTTAAGCCGTGTCTCAAGCTGTTCAATTGTAACATGTCACAAGGCCATGCATATCATACAAAATATGAAAATCAAAATTATTTCTACAGTTCATATACCTTGATTCGACTCTCAGTGCCAATGGAGTTGTCCTCGCCATCACCAAGGGCATCATAGCGGATAGCAAGAGCAGTTTTTGCAGCAAGAGAACGAGAGATTTTTCCCTTGTGCTTTTGAGAAGCCTTACCAATTAAGGATGCATGGTAGATGAGCCCATACTTAGGTGTAGAATGCTTTGTCTTTAGAGCTCTGAATAAAGCCTGTAGAGAAACACAATCTTTATTTCTTACTGGAGAAAGCAAATTCTTGCAGACAGCATAAGCAAATAAAGTTAACACATGCCATCAATTGAAGTCACTACAACATTATTAGTGAACAAACAATTTAAAAATAAGACACAGGTCAAAAAATTCACATGATTTGCAAGAAGTTAGATGATTTTAGCAGACAACATAAGCAAATAATGTTTGAGTATGCCATACTAAGCATTGATGCACATAAGGTTTAGATACACAAAAAAAGAGAGCTGCAAATTAAAACAATGTTCCAGAATCATCCATAAGAAGTAAACAAACCTTCTCTGCACCAAGTATCTGAATTGTGCTACCAGGTTGCTTGGCCAAGTTTAGCAAACTTCCACCATGCAGCAAGCGACACCAACTAAATCACCCACCAGTGCTGTCAGATTTGGCGATAGTGTTCATCCTGCTTTTAAATAATCCTTGTGGGCTCTGTACTCCAGAAAGGGCCAACACTTGATCACATAGCTCCCTGATATTTAACAAGTCAAGGTCACTAACTTCTGTTCCCATGGATATTACTGCAGCCTCCTTTAACTTTGTGTTTCTAGCTCTTCATCTGACAATATCTGAAAACAACAGAGCTTTTTACTAATAAACAGTTTCAGCAATAGGCATGGTAGCATGGAGATTATATTTGGATGTCAATAATTACCTGAGAAGGGAGTCAAGGTCGACTGCATTAGCTCTGTTGCCCATCAACTTCACAACTTTAGCATACTGAATATTATCTGCAACTATTTTGGTGAGCTCTGGAAAGTGCCAACCATACCATTCCACGAACTCTCATGGCATAAGTGTTAAGCTCTTTGTCAAGATCATCCAATAAGCCAATGGCCTGAATAATCATGGTATCAACCTGTGGAACAGAAACAATAAAAAAAATGGCTTAAAGGTCAAAATGGATTGTTTAATAACAAAGATAAAGAAGAATCCCCAATAATCAAAACCCACAAGATGTTACATATTGTAAATGCAAATGTAAGTTACTCCGTAGATAACATAGCAAAAACCAAAAGGGCAATCAAAGGATAAATATGCACGAGTACAATATGGACAATGATAAATAATTCAAGCCAAGCACAAATGCTGACACAAATAAGATGGCCAGTAGCACCGATATAAGACTCACCTTCTCGGGACTGAACTTCAGCTTATATCTAGACAAGCTGTGTGACAAGCCCAAGCTCATTGGACCAAGGTCTTGTGCACCCAACCCAGTTATAAGTTCAGTGAGCTGATTTCTCAGCCCTCTCATCAGCTCCATCACACAGCACTATTGTGAAGGCAGTCGATTTTCTGCAATAGCGCAATAATAAAAGTGTTAAGGAGGGCTCGTTATCCTACAAAAAGTAACAACTCAACAAACATTGCTAACCAGCTTTTCACAGCTTTGATAGCATTTCCAAGCTTGGAATCAGCAACAGCTAACGTTTCACCCTCACAATGTTTCTGCAAGAACTTGCGCAGACCTTGCTAGGCTTGCTATCAATAATCAGGGTTGCTGCAGATAGGGCGTCAGATGTGTTCTCCAAACTTGTTGAAAGCCTTCAGCTCAACCACCTACATGAAGGTTCACTGTATTAGTCAGAACAGAAAACTAAGGTACAGAAGCAAAGAATATAAGTAGGGCGAGTCATCAAGTTTTATTTTCTGTATTTTGCATTCCATCAGATGTTATTTCTTATTTTGCATTTTAACGAAACCAGCAAGTCTGTTGAAAGTCACAGTATGCATGATTTCCAAATGCCTTCATCCATTATTTGCATACAACTAGCATCAGCAGGAAATAGCAGCACAAATCTCTAGGCACTTGGCTTGAAAGGTGGAATATTTGAAATAGCTTTCAGAAAACACATTCTGAAACATATTCAGTTAAGCCACCCTAAGCAAAGAGTCAAATTGATACCATTTGTTCAAAAACAGACACGCAGGATGTCATAACGTGACAGTGTTCCATCGAAATCACAAACCTTTCTCGCTGAGTCCGACGTCGTGAACTCCTTCCATAGATCCTGCAAACAGAAACAGAAAGACATAGCACTGCTACTTCAATAAACAAGCACGGAACAGACCAAATTGAACAGACCCAAATCAGAACCAGGCTTAGAAATCCGCGGCGGCGGTCACTGACCTCGACCTTGTCGAGCTTCCCCTCGTCGAGCACCTTGAACAGGGCGAACCCCGCGGGGGTCTCGAAGAGCACCAACATCTCCTCCCACAACGAGTCCCCCGCTCAACTCAGCTCAAAACAGATATCCCCTCCCTTACGCGACACGCAGCACGGCGTGCAGGGTCGTCGCCGGCGGCCGGAAAGCGGGGGCGCTCGCTCCTCCCGCTGCGGCGCCTGCGGCTCGGCGTTGCGGGAGTGGGGAGGAGGCGGCGCGGCGCGAAGTGGTCTGGGGTTGGGAGGGGTTTAGGGCACCGGGGTGGGCAGGTTACTGCCGTTCCGGGCTTCCGGCTGCCGCTTGTTGGGCTGGATGGGCCGTATACTAGATACACATCGGCCCACGAAAAGGCATTTTTTTAGGGAAATTCAAAAGACAGTCGATAGCATGTGGCACAGCATTTGATCCGGTCCCCTGTGACTTTGGCCTAATAACATGGAAAATTTACCTTCTTCTAATTTACCTTCTTTGGCCTAGCACGTATCATTGATCAAATGAATATGTTGCTGCCTGAACCGTTTCCAGCGACTTCGCATAACTTCAGGCATTCTGAAATCTACACTACACTAGCTCTCGCGTGTCAAAGTTTATAGGTTTCTTATGTACTGAAATCTACACTACACTAGCGCTCGCGTGCCAAAGTTTAGGTTTCTTATGTACTGTACAATATCGTCTTTATAATGTTGATGCAGCAAAATGCAGGGATATACTTACAGTATACGATTCCGATTCAGAGTACAAACCTGGCCGATAAGCTCAAACGGTGTAAAAAAGGTATGGTTTCAGATCCTGCAGGGCAGCACAAACAATTTTCCAACCAGTGTTTCTGCAACTAAGATGCCTCTGCAGTTAGCTACTAAACTAAGTTCCAAGGGAAGAACCTGCCCCGTCCCTGAAACAGTTGATTCGAACTGTCCATACCGATTGCACATTTGGAAAAAAGAACACAAACATCAACTATAGGAAAGGCATTGCATACCAGGAAGGAAAGAAAAACAATGCCAAATCAACTTTGACATCATCAATGCACTACTGAGGCACAATTGTGTTGGGAAGGCTAGCCACAGATTTCTACAGCTCTCAATGCAAGCATCGAGAACGAGAACTCAGCACATTGTACATGACAATTTAAGTCTGCAAAATCCTGATAGTAAGCTGCTACATCAGCACAGCACAAGGTATATAATTTACACTTCAAAAGGAAACAGCTTACCCCAACTGCTGCTAGGTCAAAAGATTAAATAGTTTCAAACAAACTTAAGTACAGAGCAAGCTCCAGCTTCAAGTGCAAAATTATTTAGCATCGCCAGATGGCGGAACTACATGAAGAAGCTCCTGTGGAGTTGAGCCTGGATCCAATTCATAGCACCCTTGGGAGCATTATGAGCTTCTTCTCCAGTAAGGACATGGAATGGCACTTGGTGTGAAAACCGCATCATCTCTCCTCTTAGTATCCTCCAGCTTTTCCTTGCATTGCGAAGGGGCTTAAACACTGACACAAACCCAGGAACCTTCACAATAGGCATCACAGAAATGCCTTTGGCAGGGTTGTAGCTATCAAGAACCTCGACCAGTTCATACTTGTAAATCGTGTCATCAGGTATATATTGATCCCAGTCAGGAGACCAGTTCTGGTACAGAGCCCAAATATCACCTTTCTTAGGAAAAATTCTGATGATGCCTCCTGGACCTTTGTCACACTTGACCCTATGTGAGAAGATATTCACTTGGTCATTAAGTCTGGACACACCAACCTTGAACTCACCACAGATCTTGGAATATCCATATGAGATCCAATTGGAGGCTCCGAATTCATTGCAGTCATTTGCTTTGAGGTCGGCTATTCTTACTTTAAAAGGGTGGGTGGAAATGACTTTTCTGATCAAAGCATAGTAGCGAGGCATACCATCTTCTTCATCATACATGGCCCATACTTGATCATTTTGAAATGAACTTTCAGAATGATCACCGAAACTGTTGAAATCTGCATCAGGGACATTGTACAAATTTGCATCAGAGACAGGCATTTCCTCAGAGCCTTCATCAGGAGACGGCTCTTGGTTCAAACAGCCATATTTGGCAGGCATATGGTGCTCTGTTGCCGGATTAGCACAAGTTACTTCATCTCCCAATTCCTTCTTGTGTTGCTTGCGGTTTCTCCTCGTATAGACTATGTGTACTTCAGGTATCTTCCATTGCCATGACTTCAGCTTTTCTTCTAACCCAACCTGTTTACTGCACTTCTCCCTCTCCTTTTCTTCTGAATCAACCCTTTTGCTAACTAACTCCAGAACATCTTTTTGGATCAACTGAACTGCTGCTCTGCTTCATCTCGATTTTATTGACACCATTTTCTATGTTGCATCCACCCTTTGCTCTGCTTTTCTTACTATTCTGCATCTTTTCTTTGTTTTTCACATTGGCTTTCTTGCTACTGAACTCCTGCAATTTCTGAGCTTGAAGTTTTTCCCCTTTTCAATTAGGATGCTACGGATATCTAACTTCATGAGCTCCCTGATAAAGCTGGTCCTTCCAGCATTACTAGAAGATTCACAGTTAAAATCACCCAGAAGACACTTTGCGTTTCTTGGCACCTGATGTTTCAGAGGTTGAGCGAGGCTTTCTTTTCGCTGGGCACACTGGTTTGCAACCATCACCATCAGGGTAGGAGGTTGCCGACTGCCAGGTTCCTTGCTTGGCGGCATTGGCACGTTTTCTCTTTGCAGCTTCCTGCTCCTTTGTTACTGCATTTGCTCGTCTGACAGAAGAGACTCCATGCGCATGTTTCCTTGAAGAGTGCTGCAAAACTTTTCTGGAATTTGCTTCTTCATTTGCGGGAATACTAGCTCTAGCTGCCTCCTCTTTTCTAATACTGTCACATGTTTGTTGGACCGTATGTGTAGTACTTTGTGCACATGTTGCAGACTTGAGCACTGTCGGATCGCAATTCTGATTGCCCTGTGACACTCCAGCCTGTACTCCTGGTGTCGCCATGCCAGGAACTGTATTGCCACCAATGTTATTATTAGTAGCCACACTAGGGTAAAATTGAACAGTTGAAGTTGGTGGTCGAACTTCACTAGCAAAAAACACTGCATGACATTTAAGACACTTCAGACGTTGGTTGAGGTATTCCCTTGAATACTGAAAGGTCATAAGACATGAATGGCAGTCTGTCCAGAATGTTTGTGTTGCTTGGGGGACGAGGTGGGGTGCCACTTTTCTCTGTCTGTCGCAAAATATATTCACACTTGACATAGAGGAGTTTGAAGTGTTATGGGCAGTTGCTTTAAAGTTATTCTGATGCGCTGCTAGGGCATGCATACGCCTCCTTTGGTCATGCACCATCCTCTTGGCAGTATCGGACAACACATTCCAAGCATCTGAGATGAGGTTAAATGCAGCTTCAGCACAAATAGAGCTATTCTTGTCAGGATGAGTTTGGAAAGCCAACTTCTTGTATTTCTTCTTGATTGCCTCCTCATCAGCCATTGGTGGTACTTCTAAGATGCCATACCAGTCATTCTCCCCTGCAATCTTGGTCTGTGCCCTTACATGGACATCTAAAGCTACAATCATCTGATCAATTCCCTCAAGCGGCTCAAAAAGAGCCTTTGCTTTGAGAGCAAACTTTTCGCACCCGCAATGTCATTCTCCTTGAACTTTGCTTCAGCAATATCCTTTGATCGCACCGCGTCATCTCTGTTGCACTCCATATCTGCAGGTAAGTTTTATCAGTCTTGTTTCATCATAATAAAAGCAAGAATATAACTCTGAAACTTCGACATGGCATGGACAGAACGGAGGTCTCGATCAAAATGTAAAAATAAAAGGATTCAGAGTTGGATTTAGCTACTGTATATTTTCAATCAAACACTTATGGAAGGGGTGATCATCAAATGTTCAGAACAATGCGTCAATGCACATACATAGTTCTCAATAATGTCCAATACAATATTCACCAAAAACTCCACTTTTAAGGAATGTAACTAGGCTTTCACACTTATCACTGAATATAATATCCGTGTTTCCATTAAAAACAGATTATGTTTCCATTAAAATCATCACCAAAATCGGATTCGAACTGCAGTATTCATGTTCGGATGCCGTAGGAATTACAGGGGAACAGAATCCATTCCCGACTGAATGAACAGAACAGTAATCGTATTGTACCAGGAGGGAAAAAATGGACTTGCGACCAAGATCAATGTCCAAACAAACAACATAATGATAACCAAAAGTTGGCTAGAGCAGTTTGGATTGCGACGAACCGAATCGGGGGAGGAGCCGAATCGGCTGCGCGGAGGACTCCTAGCATCCGACGACGGGGAGGTCCTCGGCCTGCGCGGCGGCGCGACGGCGCTCGTGAAGAATGCAGACGTCACGGGAAGGGCGGCGGCAATGGACGACCATGGAGTCGCTGAAGACGAGGGGGATGAGGTGTGCAGCTCACCTCGTCGGCGATGAGGATGACCTCATCGTCCGAGCCGAGAGGAGCACGCTAGGGCGGCCCGCGTGGGCGAGAGCGTCGAGGACTCGAGGGGGAGGGAGATCGATTACAGGGGTTGTGGGGTAACTGAGATCCAGGGTCCTCTGTAATAATAAACTGGGGGAAAAAGGGATTTTTATACCAACAAAGAGACACTTAATTAACATGATTTAATTAGAGAAAAAAATATCAGGCGGATCGAATTCCCACTCTAGAAAACAAACTTCAACCATCCGAAAAAAGGTTGGTTACAGCTGAACACGTTCCAGCCTTCTGAAACCAAAATATCTTTTAACAAAAAAAAAATAGATAAATTACTATGTATTATTACTATATATACCATATAACCTTGGTTTTGTAAATATCATGGACTTACTATTTGAAAATTCAAAAATGAATCAACAAGTTCGTTAAAACCTACCGAAAGCTCAGGCGAGCGAAAGCACATCATGTTGACGCGGCAATGGCTATTTTGCATAAATAACCTTTAGGTTTTTAAAACTCGACCAGCGGTCTTGTTCTATCGGGATATATAAAACATATGTTTATCTATTTTGCAGATACATCTTTCATGTTGAAAAGTTAAATGATCACTTTGAAAGTTCATGAATCCCATAAGAGAACGTAGGAAAAGTTTAAATACCCACGATGTATTTCAATCTTTGAGTAATATAATTGGTTTTCTAGATACTTTGTTATGCAAAAAAATGTATTGCTAGGTCTCATATGTAGGATTGGAATTTGATACAGTGAGCCACATTATGACATATATTGTTTTGACTCAAACTCACTTCATAGTAACTACGCCACAACATATGGATTCATGAACCAAGTTACATGCTTTCTTTGTCTGTGTGAGTCTTTCTGTCAAATTTAATGTCACTATCACTTTGGCAAGTATGCGACATTCTTGGTACAAGTGGTGAGACATATTGCTTAAATTCAATACGCAAGTTCACCATTTTCATAGTCTCATTCATGGGCCAACCAACATAATATAAGGATCATATATGCATGTTCCTAGTACATACCATATCATGCCATATATGGTACTTAGCTCAAACCTATTTGATAGTATTACATCTTGCATTATTGTGTAACACTTTCGCTTGTTTAATACATTTTTTTCATGTTTCCATTCTTAATATAAATGATTGTTGCTTTAACTTTTGCTGGAGCATAATATGCACCTTAGATAACTAGTCGTTATTAGTGTTACCATCTTACTTAGTTGGTTAATGTCATGCTTCGTGTTACAATTGTATCGTGAGGGTTCATATGATGAAATAGGTGTCTCAACATAGTGGTGGTGGCCCCCACTTGTGTGCATCACACCTGTTGTGAGCATCTCCGCTAGTGTAGGTGCTCACAAGAACAAGTTGTCAAGTTGACATGGTTCAACATTGGCTTGCCTGGTCCAGTTATATCTCCGGATAGTAGAGAGTAGTGTACTTTAATGATCCAATTTGTTCTTATGTTGCAATTAAGTCATCTTCATAAACTGTGTGACACCAATTATAGATCTCGTAGTGAGAACTTCCTAATTTTGTACATATAGACGTCCTCGTATCGTAATGCAACCTTGCAATTCTCTACTAGAATGGCGTTGAGTTGCGACCTTTATTATATCTTACAACTTCATTGAGTCCTTAATGTTGTCGATGATACGGATGAAAAGGATATCATGCATGGCTAGCTTCTTGATCTTGTAGTGTGTTGCAAACAGCTAAGGCTTGATGTCAAGATGCCATGACTATAGCAACACAAAGCAGGTGTTCATATGTTATTGTCATGCTAACCACACGATTTTTGCACCGAGATAGGGATGTCATACATGAGACACCAATTGAACTTGTTAATGTTTTTGCCCAAAATGGCATTGGTTATCTTATGTTGGCAAGTTAAATTTTCAATGGTGATGCCATTTAATGATGGGCCCGAGTGTAACTCTAGTGCAAGAACCATGTTTGCCATGTAACCACTCTTCTCCATACCTGTTCATTTCCTCACGAGGCCCATGCATTACAAGGGAAGGGTGCGAGTTTCTATGAATACTTACTAACCTTACGTTACCTTAAATAGAGTGTCATGTGAGTATATCATATATTAGTTGAGCGGATTGAGCGTAATAAGATCCTTGCCTTGCCTCTTTAATGAGAAGACTTGTTCCACAAGGCCTCATTAGTGCAAGTGATATTTCACATCATCACACCGTCCATTTTGCACTCACATTGACTCGATGATGATCTTTCCTTGCTTTTGTAGTTGTGAATAAGTCAGTCGATCAATGTCACCTTTGTTATGCATGTTAATTGTCATCTTCTCATTAACTTATCTCGCACATATTTTGCCCCCTTCACTTAGCACCCACCTATTGCTCCTTGTGTTACCATAGGTGGGTGTTGCATTGGAAACTTGGGATTGAGTGCCACATAAGTGTGTTGGCCACCAACCATGTACAAGGCACTTGAGTTCTTATCGAATTTCAAGGCATGCAAGACATGGTGAATCCAACAATGGGGTGGGGGGCTCAAGCCCCCTCACCCGTAGCCTCATTTGTAACATTTAGGGATGGATGAACAAGAGAATGAAGAAGACAAATGATGAAAAAGAGGAGAAAAAGCATACATCTGATACATATTCACTACCTCCGTGCCATAATTGATGTGGTTATCAGTTTTAAGGCAGATTAGTGGAAATGTAAAATTACGCATGTCCCCTTTTGTTTCCAATCCTCTCCCCACACACAAAAGCTCAAAACCAAATGTTGCATCGAGAAGGATCGTTGAACTTGAGAATACTCCATCCGTCATAAAAATAAGCATCACTATGGATTGGGTGCTGGTCAAACTTTTTTAACTTTGGCTATGTTTGTAAAAAATTAGCAACGTTAGCTATCCAAATAAGTTTATTATGAAAACATATTCAACAATTCATCTAATGATACTAATTACGCACCATATATATTAATAATTTCTCCTATATGTTTTGTCAAAGTAAAAAATATTTGACTTCTCAAGTGAGAATGACACTTATTTTTCGAGGGGGTAGAATGACACTTATTCGGATGGAGTATTTTTATATATGACACTTCATCGTGGATGTGAATCGATGGATGGATAGAGTGAGGTGGTTTTTATGCATGCAGTGGTCTTTTTAATAGGTAGGTCCCAGTAAACAAATATGATTTTAAATCTATATGATTTTAAATCTACAATTATACTTTCTTATTTTCAAATTATAGCTTGTTTTGACTTTTTAATGTATGCATTTTGCTATATGTCTAAACGGAGGGAGCACTTAGAACCTAGTGCGTGCCAGGGGGTATTCTTTTGGGATAAGATTATAGGATGATTACGTTCTCTTTTAAGACAGAGGGAGCACTTAGAATCTAACGCGTGCCCTAACGTAATGTAGCTCCACATTAGAAATCGAGGAAGTGTATTTGTAGCTCAAATTATAAACCGAGGAAAATCCAGATATTTTGCATCCGTTTCTTCCACATCAATGTGTTGGTGAAGACGATGGACTCTGATTTTCCTTGAATAAAAAAACAAAGCTTGACCAACCTCTGAGTTACAAAATAGAATACCTAAATTCGCCTCGAGAACTAAATGGTCTCCCACATCATCAACTAAGCTAGAAACCCTTAATTTTTTTTCTCATAACATATAGCCATGTAAACCACGACCAAAGTTAATTTCCAACATCTCAACAGGGACCACAAGTGAATTCTCCGCGTTACAGTGTGAATGCAAGTAAAACGATCTAACATACAACAAAAGTGGCTACCGGCATCTAACAGCATAGAACTGGAGTTACATTTGCAGATTTTACATTCATGCCCTTTGCCTCTGCCTCGTATTCATCTCTTCGTCTTGTTCCACCTGTCACAGATAGACATAAAATGAATTATAACCAACCAGGAACTCAGCTAATCCAGACCAACTTTGACAACAATGACTTCGCTCCTCAAACAAAGGCAATGCAATAACAACAGCATTAGTTGTCCGAAAAATAGATCATGCTTTCAACAAATTTCATCACAGATAAATCCATCCATGAAGTTTTAAACAGTGTAGTAATCAAGAATATTGGGCAGTATCCTACAAGCAACTCATTTTACTACTAACACAGATATGTGACGAATGTTAAGCAATCAAAATTTCTGATGGCCTGATGGGCATTTGGATTTTGGGCAGAGTAGATAACTATCGGGGCAACCACATGTATCAGAGAGGCAAGGGAAAAAACTAAGAAAATACTAAAATTTAAATCAGTATCTTGCAATAGTTACCTCAGTCATAACCTTCCTAGACCTTTTCCCAGCATTTTGCTTCGAATGAGAAGAGGATCCCTTGGGTTTCTTTGATGGGAGATCATCCAAAACATCATCTTCATCTGTGCCTCCTGCAACCATTAAAAAATGAGAATGTAACAGTCTAACACTATAAGCCTTTACATGCAAGTGCTGCATCTGGTACATACTAGCAGACCAAGGGCCCATGACAGTTTATAATGAAGCATTCAAGGTCCATAAGACATGACATGGAAAGTTTCAGCAAAACATCTCTACCATCACTGAGGCCTTCAAAGTCTTCCATATCTTCCATGTCATCCATCTCTTCCATATCATCACCTTCGACATATTCTATCTCGCCTTCCTGTTTTATGAAGTGAACACATGTCAAAGCTGCTGAACCCAAAGAACATGGAAGCAAACCGTGCCTGCAGGTACTAAGTAGAATGCTTACTTCTTCCTCCTCTTCTTCTACATGAGCCACTTCACCATTTTCCATATCAAGAACATTATCAAACTCTTTGAAGGGAACATTATAGATGTCACCATAAACACCTTTAGTCAGGCGTTCCTTCAATTCATTTTCAATATTCTGCATGGTAACAAGTATATGTTACTGTGTGACAATGGACAAAGAAAATGACAAAAGACAAGACATATAATAAAATAACCTTTTCTAATTGAGCAGCCCTTTCAGCTTTGTCCAATCTCCGGAGATCACGCTTTGTTTGCTTCCTGGGCATTGTCATGACCTTCTCCCTAAAAGAATGGAGGCATATGTCAAACAACTTATCATGTTATACCTTATACGGAAGTTATAAAAGCATCACAAGATGACTCATTTCCTGATGAAACTTAGCCACAGACAAATGGCACATTGACAGAGCACGAACAATCTATCTAAGAGCAGAGCAAGGAATGGGTGATGATAAACATTTGGCATTTCGTATTCTAAAACCCATCTTAATTCAGAATTCCAATAATTACACTTTATGTGGGTATTTGGTAGGCATGAACAAGATTTCAATCATTTGGCTGATAAGGACACAAAACTCCCTGCCTATCATAAAGGATCTGATCTCATCTTCTTTTAACAAAACAAGCCCATAACATAAAATTTGGTTGCTACACTATTGCATAGAATGGGAATCCAAAACAGAATAGAGATTTTAACATCACGATCACACAAACCTAAAATTTGGGAAACCAAACACAAAATCCTACTGTGGATTATTGCTATTCTTTTAACAGGATTGTACAAACTACGCACAAGGCATTTCTCATGCAATAGTCCTCTCCTTCATGATAAGTAATGTAAATTCGTGAGCTCATAAGTACTTCCACACTGGAATATTTTTCCTTGCTATGCTTCCATGAATATTGTTTTCAACCTAAAATTCAGAGGCTCTCCTAAAGTTAAAAGAAATTGATTAAAAAATGTATATATGGATCAGCATCAATATGCCTTCTTGTTTATCATTTTTTAATAAATCAATATAAAGAACACAGTGATGCCCAGCTTGTATAGAAAGCTTAAAGGTAGCATTTGTGCTAGGGACTCCAGCTTTACAGAACACACTTAACATAATCAGACACGAATTACTTACTATGTTATCCTTAAACTATACGCTATAACTTTTAAAATATTCGTCTCCTTGGCACTCATGAACATTAAAAAAATGTTTTTAAAACTACACTACATCCTATAGGATTTAAAACAGAAGTGCCTACCTCACTTTCAGTTGAAGTTTCCTCATTCTTATACGATACTGAGTCATTTTTGTCAGCCGTTGTTTGATCTTGTGCACAAGTAACTTAGGCCAAAATTCCTTCAAGACAAAAAAGCCAAAAAATTAGAACAAATACTGTAGATTTTAAGGTGTGAAAGTATACGTTAGCTGGAGATGCATACAAGATGCTTGTTTATGACATCCATTGCTTTCTCGTAATTCTTCGGCAGTTTGACTCTCTCCCATAATTTGTTTGGCAGATGAGCTCTTTCAGCAGTTTTCATGTACAGATAGAAAACACCTGCATAACCATTTGAGGGAGAAAAATAACGAGATACGTCAGAAAAAAAAGAAGATTTTTGGTGACCAATAAGCATGTGCTCCTCTCAAGGTTAATAGTTCATAGCACGACAAAAAGTGCACAAGGAAGTGGCAGATCTGTTAATCACAAGATTAAAATCTGCAGCATTGGACAAAAAAATATGTTGTAACTCCCCATGGTTTCTGTGTCATTTCATCCAAATAACACCACATCCCAGCAGAATTTGCTTTTCACATAAAGAAAAGGCAAAGTTACAGAGTTACAAAGCAGTACTCTAGTATTCTTAACTCCAGAAAGCAGTCTTCTAAATTGTGATTAATCACAACCAGAGTCACAACTAACTTATTCCATGAAAAAGATTAGTCATCTCCACAAAGAATAACTACGAAACTTAGTGTTTTTTTTTCAATCTAGTGATAAGGAAAGTGCAGCATCCAAATTTGATTGGTTTGTTAAAACTAAAGAGGCTTTGAATTTGATTGGTTTGCAAGTTGTCATGCCATGTTTGTGATGCCAATATGCCATACCGAGTTGAGTGCTTGGGTGGCCTTGGAGGCAAGAGGGAGCTAACATGTTTTGCAGTTGACTCTAAAATGGTGGCATTGCTATCCATGCAGCACATCATTATTAATTATTAACTAACACAAAACAGGGGAAGCATTGCATTGCATTGCAGTTTGCAGTGATCACCATCATGATCCCGGATGGTGGCGTAGCGACTGTTGGCAAGCGGGCAGGAGCTCCGGTTGCAGATGCCCGTCGCGTTGTAGGGATTGCGGCAGAATATCCCTGTTGTGATCCTGCACAACCCAAACCAACCCACGAGGCCGCCGCCGCCGTCAGACGAGATTCCACATCGGAAACAGACACACAAGAAACCGAAACCGAGAGAGGAAAACAAGGCTACTTACTTGGCCATGAAGCTGCAGTGGTTGTGGCGGATGCAGTGCCATATCACGTCGTCGCTCATTTTGGACCCCGCCGCACGGACCGGTTCCTCCCCTGCTTCTGCTTAATTACCGCGCCGCCGCTGGGCTCGTCGGAGCGCGCGGGTCTCCCTGCCGCCTCTGATCGCCCTGGGAGGCCTGAGCGAGGGAGCGCGACGGGGAGTGCTCGCCGTCGACAGGGAGCCGGCAATCGGGGAGGAGAGGAGGCGGGGCATAGGGTTTGGGGGGCGGTTTTGCGGCGCGGAGGCGGCGAGTGGGCTGGCAGTGGGCACTGCCCGCATTGGCGAGGGCCGCGGGCTGACGCGAGCCGACCGATGAGATATGGACGTACACGATGGAATCCAGGTCGTGTCTCGTGTGAGATAGAAAGGATAGGTGGGCCTGGGGCGCATCCAGCCCAATAACATTTTGAGAAGAAGCCCAAGAAAGTAGCTTACTTGGCTACCTACGGCCCAGAAAGCCCAGCCCATCATGCAATCACTCAAGTGGACTCAAGTGGGCCTAGGCGTGCAATAGAGAAGTCATATCCGTTTTTATGTATGCGAAGGCGAAGCCAGTTTTTTATGCTTCTGCTCTGGCTTTGGCTCTGACGGTCGTGGGAGCCAGTGCGACACCAAACAAGTAGAAAACTCCATCACAGTTCACTCCCACATATACATACGCTTACTCGATTCACACCTGCATGGCCGCATGTGTGTACACATCCACTCTTGTCGGATACCTAGATTAGGGGGTCCTAAATTGGGTGAATTAGAGATGAGCAAATCAGCCTCATCCCTCTCTAAGAATCCCAAAAGCTAATTGACCAGAGAAACCCCAACCCTTCTCACACTGGGCCGGCCCACTACCAGGCCCGCAAAGCCTCGAAACCCACGGCTCGGCGGTGGCCGCCACCCGCTCGAGAAAGAAGTACGGAAACCGCTCGCGAGCGACCGCTCGAGACGGTAGCATAAACCGCTCGAGCGCGACCGCTCGAGCGGAGACGAGAACGCTCGAGCGAGCACCCGCTCGAGTCTGCCCTCAATCATTGCCTGAACAGAGCACGCACATAGCCACAGGGCTCGAACAGCGCCAAAGTACTCTGACGCCGCCTAACCCCATGGCTACAGGGCCTGCAATGGTGGGACGTGCGCCGGTCGCCTCCGCCATTACGCCGCCCATCCCCTGGATTCAAGGATCGCAGGTGCCACTGTGGAGCCACGCTACGCACTGTGCCACGTGCGACGTCCCCCTTTAGGGCGCGTAGTCAAGCCCCCGCACCGTCAAACACGTCGTGCCGTCCCATCGCTCGGGTCGACGGCCCTCGGCCGGCACCCGGGCGCTCGAGGAAGTAATGACGGACGCGATTGGCGTACGGAGCAAGCGGTCCTGTCTTTCCCACCTCGACGACCATACCGCGGGGTTCCGGGCGCACGTGCTCGGCTACGCCGGCACCGCACCTCGACTACGTCGGCCCACGACCGAGAAGGACGAGCGAGGCCATCAACGACCATACCGCTACGGGCTCGGCCGGACCACGGGGAGCGTCTACGGTCCGATGACTTGACATGGCGCATGTACCTCGACGTCACGCCCACGACAGCCCTATCTACTCGTACTCCCGAGCCTCCTCTTGGCCTATAAAAGGGGATGCCGGGGCCTAGTTCGAGGGGCTTTTACGCGTACACGTTTTTGACACCTTCACTCCACACTCACTCGCTAAGTCTCGGGACTTCCTTGTACTCACCCGTACAAGCACCCCGGTGCAAGATAATACAAATCTCTCCCCATTTCTTTGGACGTAGGGCATTCTTTGCACGAACCGGGATAAACGCTTGTGTCCATCTTGCATCACCATCCGGATTAGGGAGCACGCATAGAAATTTACTCGTTGGTGTTATACCCCCGAGGGTACGAAACACCGGTTGCGCGCGGAGTAGGGGTTCTTGCGTGTTTTCACCCGATTCCGCCATTTTCCGGATGGCATCACCCACTCCTTCGTTTCCGTTCGCCACGGTGATCTGGTTTGGGAGTCTAGAGTTCGTGTCGCTCGGTCCAGGCCACGACATGGCTCTACTCTCGATCGGTGAACCAGGAAGGGGACGCTCGTCACCCCCACGCGCTGGTGGGGTCGCGCGCCGACCGCGCCACCACGGCTCGCCACCACGACGCCGACGCCACCAGCTTCAGCATCGCCGCCAGCAGGCACAGGGCCTTGAGCACCCTGCTCGTGTGCCCTCCCGGCCAGACGCCACGATGCATCCAGCCTGGGTGCCAAGTGTACGGCAGGGGGTGACACGTGGACAGGGAGTCCTTGACGTGGACCCTGGCTTCACGTTCGCCATGCGCTTCACGTGGACCCTGCAATGAGGTGCGCAAGTTGGAAGCCAGCTTCCATGGTCTAGAGCTCAACCACATCCCAAGGCGCTTCAACGAGGCTGCGGACGAGCTGGCCAAAATCGCTTCATCTCGGGCGCCGCTACCCCCAGACGTCTTCTCGAAAGATCTTCACGAGCCATCCGTGAAGTGGGACTCGGGGCAGGGCGGGACGGCCGTTGAGCCCGCTCCTACGACCCGAACCCCTCGACGGGGCCACGGTCATGGAGATCGACCAGTCACGAGCCCACCAACCGACCGGCGTGCACCATTCCTCGAGTATCTCATTCGAGGAGTTGCCCGAGGATCGAACGAGGCGGCGGCGACTAGCTCGTCGAGCCAAAACTTACGTCCTTACGGGGACGACAGAGAGCTCTACCGCCGCGGCCGACCGGTATAATTCAACGGTGTATCTCGATCGAAGAAGGCGAAGCGCTCGAGAGACATGCACTCGGGGGCTTGTGGCCACCACGCGCGCCAAGAACCCTTGTCGGGAACGCATTCCGTCGAGGCTTCTCGGCCCACCGCAGCTGCGACGCCATCAAGCTTGTCCAAGCGTGTGAAGGATGCCAATTCTACGCCAAGCAAACGCATCTTCCAAGCACACGCACTCCGGATGATCCCCTCCACGTGGCCATTTGCGGTGCGGGGGCTCGATACGGTCGGACCCCTCAAAAAGACAACGGGAGGCTACACCCACTTGCTCGTGGCCATCGATAAGTTCACCAAGTGGATCGAGGCCAAGCCCATCACTAACATCCGCTCGGAGCGAGCGGTCGAGTTTTTCACCAACATCATCCATCGCTTTGGAGTCCCCAACGTCATCATTACCGACAATGGCACCCGGTTCACGGGCAAAAAGTTCTTGGACTTCTGCGATCGGTACCACATCCGTGTGAACCCGGGTCGCAGTCGCCTACCCTCGAACTAATGGCCAAGTCGAACGCGCAAATGGCATGATCTTGCAAGGTCTAAAGCCAAGGATTTTCAAACGCTTGAACAAACACGGCAACAAGTGGGTAGCCGAACTCCCATCTGCGGACGGAGAGTCGAGCCACCGGGTTCACCCGTTCTTCTTAGTCTATGGGTCGAGGCCGTCCTCCCCACCGACCTCGAGTACGGGTCCCTCGACTCAAGGCCTACAACGAGCGGACTAATCGGGGAAAGGGCGGCAAACGCCGTCGACCAAGCGAAGAGGCTCGAGACACGGCGCTCCTACACTGCGCGCTACCAACGAAGCTACGGCAATATCACGAGAAGAATGTGCGCAAGAGGGATTTCAAGATCGGCGATCTCGTGCTCGTCGACGCCAAGATAACAAGGGGCGCCACAAGCTCACTCCTCCTTGGGAAGGCCCGTTCATCGTGGTCAAAGTCTTGAAACCGGGGACGTACAAGTTAGCGACGACGAAAGGCTCGACCCTCACCAACGCGTGGAACATCGAACGGCTACGTCGCTTTTTCCCCTAGACCTCGATGTTTTGTACATATTTCGTCCAAATGTACCGCTAGTATGAATAAATAAGTCAGTTTCTTACTTGTTGGTCATACACAAGGTGGGCTCGACTTTGTTTCCACAAAGTCAAGCCCCTCGGGCTAGACCAGGGGGACCCCCCGAAGTCCTGAAAAAAACGCACCTAGTTTTTTCGAAAGCGGTGCTCGACGTAATCTTTCCCCTCCTCGCCTCGAAATTTTTCGTAAAGCTAAGTATCGCGTCACCTCGAGCTCGTCGAGCCGGGCGTCGAGCACAAGGCTTCCCACGCTTCCGAGCTACGGCACCCTCGACTCATCCCCTCTCGAAATGGTTCGAGCACGGCACCAACACTTAGCTAAAACAAAGTAAAGGCGGGAAGTGGAAAATGACTTCAAGCGCAAAGAAAAAACTAGAGCATAACGGTTTAAATTACAAGCATCAAGATTTTTAGGCCGCTTAGGCCATTCCACGAGAATATTTTGATTCTTACAAGGGCCTTGTCGCCCAGATTTTGGCTGCAGCGGATAAAAACTACTCCATGCCGAGGCGGGAGGACTTCTCGCATGACAGATCACTTCCAAGACGTGCGCCCGGCTCCTCAGCCTCGGCCTTGAGCTGCTCGATCCGAGGGTTGACCCCTCCTTCTTGTTCACCCTCGGCGTAGGTGAAGCCGCTCGCAACGGCCTCCATCCCGGCCCGGGCGTCCTCCCACGAGATGCTAAACCCCGAGTAGAAGATGGCCATCGTCGGCGCGCAAGCAAAGACAAGGGCTTCCCGAATACGACCCCGCAGAGGCGCCGAACTCACGGACCGGCTAGCGTAGCTGCCGCGCATCCGGCCCCTCGACGTCCACCACCGGCGGAAGCCCGGTTGGCGCTAAGGGTGTCGATGGCGCCGGTGATGTGGGCCTTGGGCGAAAGCACGCGGTCGGCCCGGCGCGTGGGTTGACTTTGCGTACTCACGCGCGTCCACCAGTCCGCCTCCAAACCCGAAAAGGACGACAAGAATCAAGTACTCAATCAAGTACTCGAGCAACACGTATGAATCACGCACGAAAAAAGAACTAAAGGACTCGAGCACTTACCGGTGCAGCGGGTCGAGAGCCCTTGCTCGCGTTCGAGCGCCCGCGCGAGCTCAGTCTCTTATCTCCGGAAGGCGCGCTCGATGTCGCGTTTCTCCACGCGCAGCTCCTCATAAGCTTTGCCGGCGCCCTGGATGGCGAGGTCCTTCTCCGTCATCTCTTGACGGAGGTTGACCGCCTCCGTCTGGAGACCGCTCGCCCGCTCTTTCTCCGCTTCAAGCGCGCTGGCAAGGGCCTCTTTCTCGGCGGCCTCCCGGGTGACCGTTGCCTGGAGCTCCTTCACGTAGGCCTCGACGCCGGCCTTGTCCTTCTAGAGCGCTCCATGTCCGGCACTTGGCCTTATAGCCTTGCGGCGCCACGGCCGCGTCCTTCTTGAGCCGCTCGAAGGCTTCGTGCGGTGCGCGTACTCCGACGAGCGGCCTCGGCCTCTGCGTGGCTCGGGCGAGCTTCTCGCGGCCTCCCGTGAGCGCGCCTCGGCCCTGTGCCACTCGAGCGAGCTCGTCCCGAGCTCTTCCGGCTTCTCCCTTGGCGGCGTCCGGGCGGCGTTGGCCTCTCGAAGGAGTCGGGCGGACGGTGCGGCTCCCGCCTCGGCATCCCGCCCCATGCGCACGTATCGCCGGATCTCGTCCTCGCTCTCGCTAAGGGCGCGGATGTGAACTGACTTGGCGTACGAGCAACTCTGCGCCGTCTGAATCACGAAAAAAGAAAAATCAGAGGCAAGCTACGATAAGTCCGAATAAAAAAATGGCCGTGCTCGAGAATACTCACGGAAGAAAGCCGAGGCAGGTCCTCGGAGACAAGTGACAGGGCAGTTTTCAGGGCATGCTCGAGCCACTGCCGGCGCTCCTCGGCCTCCATATGCGCCTCGAGCTCCTTTTGATCGTTCATCACGATCGCGGGGGCCTCGTGGTCGGGGATCGGGAAGCACCGGCGGCGGCCTTTCCCACATGGGGAACTCTTCCCGCATCTCCTTATCGACGGAGGAGTGGAGTTTCCTCACCGCCTCTAAGTCAACGCCCGCCGTCACCACTCGTTCGGCCCGGGGTTGCCGGGCGGCGTGGTTGACTCCGGGAGGAAGATGCCTCTTGGGCGCGCCGCCGCGCCTCGATCCGCCTCCGCTCCTCGATGGATACGTCGGTGGGCTCGGTGCGTCCAAAACCGACCGTCCGCATATGTGTCTATGATGGCGGACGCCGTCGGCCTTCCTTTGGGCCTCCCCGGTGGTCGGCCTCGGACATGACGGTGAACTCCACCTCACCCGTCGTCGAGTCGGGCACGAGGTGAGGGACCATAACCTCCCTTAGCCGGCGCAGCGGGCGGCGGCGCACGTCTGGCGCCAAGTGGAGTTACGCTGGCCGTCCCACTGCGCGGCCGCTTTGCTCCTCTAGCTCAGCCCGAAGCTCCACCTGCGGCTGGCGCTCATCGCCACCCGTGACAGAGGGCTGCTCCACCACTGGCTCCACCACCGCCGCCTGTTGCTCCACCACCGCCGCCTGCTACTCCGCCTGCAGCTGATGCTCTTCGCCGCCTGCGGCAGCGGTTTGCACCGCCGGCTCCACCTGCTGCTCCACCGGCTCCTCCGCCTTTTCCTCCTCTTGCGTGACGGCGGGGTGCTCCTCGAGCGCCCCCACTCGAGCGGCAGCTTGGGCCTCCCCGTCCTCGACCCTTTGCCCAGCAGAGGAGTCGACCTCCATATCTCGAGGAGGGGTTGGGGCTCGGCTCGGCTGAGGCTCAGGCACCGTTCCCGCCTCCTGCATCTCCACATCCCCCGCCGGCCGACCGGCGGCTGCCGGCGTCTCCTCCTCCTCTTTCTCCCTCCGCTCCTCCTTGAGCTGGCGCAGGCCGACCGACCAGGAGGATTTGGCCCCCGAGCTCGAACTCTCGTCTTCGAGCGTGATGGGCTTCTTGCTCCGATCCGGCCCGTCGCCGGGATAGAGGCCGCCGGCTGCGCGCCATCGCCCCTTGGTCGCCCCGCCCGCCGCCGCGTCGCCCGCGCGCGACGATGAGGGTCTCGAGCGGGAGGGCGATCGAGGCCGAGGTGGTGGTGGCGTCCTCATCCCCGTAACCTTGGTCACGGCCCCGGCACCTGCACGGACGCAGCTGCCATCAACCTGCCACGCCTAAGTGCATCCTTGGCCCGCTCTAACCAAACTGGAGTAGAAGGGGGAAGGGTCACTCCACCTGACATCGACGGGGTGCCGCTCGACCCTCTCGTGGTCCTCGGCCTCTTAGTAGGCAAAGCATGGGGGGAGGGACGGTAACGTCTGCAGGGACGCTTAGTCACGGAAGAAAGAGAAAAACAAAAATTCGTTGTGACAAAATACTCACACACGAACAAAATGGTATAATAAGGGATAGGTCGACCCGGAAGACTTACCACAACGGTCGAGGTGGCGCTGCCCGGGCCACCTGGCCTGCTCAAAGCACTCGGGGGCTGTCGAGCCTCAGTCGCCCCCCTCGAGTCACTCGAGGACTTGGGGACCTCGAGCCCGCCGCTTGCGCCGCTCGGGGGCTTCGAGACCCTGGCGGCCGCCCCTGTTCTGGCCGACTCCGTGGCCGGGACGGGCACGGTGTCCCTTACGGGATCTGGGTCCGCGGGTCGAGGTTCGCTCGGCCGGCGGTCGGCTGGAAGGAGCCGGCGTTGCTCTCGGCCGCGAGAAGTTGAAGTGCGCACATTTGCAGCCTCATGTTTGCCGGGTGTGCGCGCCCGTTGAAGAAGAATGATGGCGGGGCGACTCCTCTCGCCGCCCGCTTGAGCGGCGACGGCGAGCGCGCGGTGGCGGAGCGTTGAGACGCCCCCGCTTCGCCTCGCACAGACGGCGACGGCGCTCGAGCACCGCGGCTCGACGGCTCCTCTTGCTGGCCTGCTTGAACCAGCGACGAGTCGCCGCACAGAAGGCATGGCGCCAAAGCTAGCTCCTGCACGCGAGAGCGAGGAGGCGTCAGGGCTCGGGTGGCGGTGGCGCCATCGCTGTCGGTCGCCTCGTCGTCTTCCCGTCGTCATCGCCCTCATCCTCATCGGTCGACTCGAGACTAGGGCTCCGTCGGTCGGGTCCGCCGCCGAGGACGTATTTCACGCTCCGGCGGCGCCTAGCCTTACGCTTCTCCTTCTCCTCTAGCGCACGAGCTTTGCGCCTTCTCCTCCCTCCTCGAGACCACGGCAGCGTGTTCTCGCTCGCCCCTCAGGCGTCTTACCTCGCGGACGGGCGCGTCCTCCTTCACCGGGGGCCTCGACTCCGCGTGGTCATTGATATTCTAAAAAGAAAAAGGCCAGGCCTCGATAAGGATCGCTCGAGTAAAAGAAACGACGAGAGAAGAGCTCGAAAAAACTTACAAAACCCAGCAGGTTGGAGGCCGGACGCATGCGGAAGAGGCCGACTTGGTTCTCGCCGAAGTTCCTCCCACCGTCGATCGCGTCGCGCACCCGAGCCACGATTGTGGCGGCGGGAGGGGCGCGTCCGACATCCCTGGCGCCGCGAGCGCCGCCGGATCGGCGTCCTCCGTCATCCGGGTCGAGCCGTAGCGGGCGCTCGGCGAGCGGGAGCACCCGGCGGCTGTGGAACTCGGCAACCACATGCGCAATGTTGAAGAAGAGGTTGCCGGACCTCCGGTTGCGGAGGCTCGAGATGGCGTTGAGCAGGGAGTCCATGCGGGGCTGGTGTGCCGCCGGCTGGCCGTGCGTCCAGTTGAAACCGGGCGCGGTTAGCACGGCGCCGGTGTATTCCGGGAAGAGGCCCTCCTCGTTGCGGAGATAAAACCATTCTCGATCCCGGCCGGCGTTGTTCGACGACCACGCGCCGGATAGCCAAAAGCACTCTTTCCTCTTCGGCCCGTCGATCGAGGAACCCACTCGAACATAGCGGCGGACCTTTGGTTTCACCGCCTTCTCCTCTTCCTCCTCGTTCTCCTCTTCCTCCTCCTCCTCGTCATCGTCATCACCGTCGTCGTCGGCGGCCTCCTTGTCCTTCACCGCCTTGGTGAAGAGCGTCGCCTTAAAAATGTGGGTGAACAGGTCCCCTTTGCGGCGCCATACCCAGTACCCCTCACACACGGCGGCGTAAGTAGCCGCGAGCGAGATGGAGTTGGGGTTGAAATGCTTTGGAGCTCAACCCCGAAATGGTGGGGAGCGCCCGCATGAAGCGGCTCGTTGCGCACCAAGTCCCCGCCGGTGGAACCGATAAAGCTCGGGATGTAGCCGGCGGGGATTGGGCTCGAAGTGGTCGTCGTCCGGCACCCTCCACTCCGTAACCCCTCCGCCGGATTGGGCGGAAGCAATCCACCATTCACCAAGTTGAGCGGCATCGCCTCGGTCACCGTGGACCGAGGCCACGAAAGCGCCTCCGCCATCACCACCGGCATGGGAGGCTTGGCGGCACTCGCTTTGCCCTTGCCTTTGCCACCGGCACCTCGCCGGAGCCGGCCCGACTTCCCGCCCGGCCTCCCTCATGTCGGTGACGGGAGCGGGACGGTGGAGCAACGGGGCGGCGGCGGAGCACGAGGAACGGTGGCGCGGGGAACGGTGGCGCGAAAAGCGTGCGCGAACGCGGGGCTAGAGTGGCGCCGGCGGTCACGGCGGCGGCGGTTGCGAATGAGGGGCGGATTGAATGCGGAGAAGGGCGCAGCGCGGCGGAGAGCGGCCGGAAGGGCGAGAATGCGGGGAAGAACCGGGAGCCTACTCCTCCATATTTATAGAGCCCAAGCCGATCCGCGTGAATCGCATCCGACGGCCTAGATTACGCCATCCAACGGCCGCGCGCCCCCGGCGGACTCGACGAAAAACGGTAACCGCATTTATTGCCCTGACAAACCGCCACCTACCTCCACTTACAGGGCGCACGCGTCGCGAGAACGGAGCGGAACCGTCGCCAAGCCACGATCACCACGATGCGCCGGTTTCCGCCTAAAAAGGCGTGCCGTTTGCAACGGACGGATGCGCCTCGAACAGGCGCAATGACGGGACGTCTCCGAGACGGTCCCTTACACGGTAAGAAACACAGGGACCCCGGTCCCACAAGTAAGTCTCGAGGAGCGGGAGGCCGACCCACGGACGGGTTCGAACGGCCCGCCCTCGAGCACCCGAGTTAGGGGCGCCTATGGGAAGGAACCCTCGAAAGGTTCCGCTCGAGAACGAACCCTCGAACCCAGATAGCGTGTCCAAGGCGGGGCACTAGGTATCCAAGAGATCCCGTCGACGGGAGGCACTCGAGCCGCCGGTCCCCTCGAACGGGGCCGGTCCTCTGGAAACAAAGCGCCCGCTCTAATGAGAGCGCCCCGGCCACGGCCGTCTCCCCGAAAGGAGGCGAGCCCTCACTTGGACTACCCGCCATCGGCTCACGAGAGGGTATGGCGCTCGCTCGATCGCGAGTAGTGTCGACCTCTCACCACTTGGATCGATCCAAGAGATCCGGCGGGGCGGATCACGACTCCGGCCCGGCCATTCGAGGCTCGGGGGCTCGAGTTACACCAACAACCTCCTCGACACGGAGGAGCGGGAAATACTCGGGGGCTCGAACGGTTATCGAAACCTCCTACCTCGAGCCGCTACAACTCCAGTTAATAATACTCTTACACAAAACCGTTCATCTCAAAGCCCCCAGAGGAATGCCTCATTCCTCTCGGGCCTCGGGGGCTACCCCCGCGGGGGACGCTCGCGCGCCCCCACGGAGAAAGGACGAAACGACTCCTCGAAACAACATGACCCTAAGTCTAGGTACTTCAACTCCACTTCATGATCCCTTGCTTGAAGTTTTTTCACAATCAAGCAAGGGCTCGGGGGCTACCTTGTCGGATACCTAGATTAGGGGTCCTAAATTGGGTGAATTAGAGATGAGCAAATCAGCCTCATCCCTCTCTAAGAATCCCAAAAGCTAATTGACCGAGAGAAACCCCAACCCTTCTCCGGGCCGGCCCACTACCAGCCCGCAAAGCCTCGAAACCTTCCGCTCGAGCGGTGGCCGCTCACCCGCTCGAGAAAGAAGTACGGAAACCGCTCGAGCGAGCGACCGCTCGAGACGGTAGCATAAACCGCTCGAGCGGCGACCGCTCGAGCGGAGACGGGAGAACGCTCGAGCGAGCACCCGCTCGAGTCCGCCCTCAATCATTGCTCCGAACGAGCACGCACATAGCCACGGGGCTCGAACAGCGCCAAAGTACTCGACGCCGCCTAACCCCATGGCTACGGGGCTCGCAATGGTGGGACGTGCGCCGGTCGCCTCCGCCATTACGCCGCCCATCCCCTGGATTCAAGGATCGCAGGTGCCACTGTGGAGCCACGCTACGCACTGTGCCACGTGCAACGTCCCCCGCCGTAGTCAAGCCCCCGCACCGTCAAACACGTCGTGCCGTCCCATCGCTCGGGTCGACGACCCCTCGAGCCGGCACCCAGGCGCTCGAGGAAGTAATGGCGGACGCGATTGGCGTACGGAGCAAGCAGTGCCCTGTCTTTCCCACCTCGACGACCATACCGCGGGGTTCCGGGCGCACGTGCTCGGCTACGCCGGCACGCGCACCTCGACTACGTCGGCCCACGACCGAGAAGGACGAGCGAGGCCATCAACGACCATACCGCTACGGGCTCGAGCCGGACCACAGGGAGCGTCTACAGTCCCGATGACTTGACATGGCGCATGTACCTCGACGTCACGCCCACGACAGCCCTATCTACTCTGTACTCCTGAGCCTCCTCTTGGCCTATAAAAGGGGATGCCAGGGCCTAGTTCAGGGGGGGCTTTTACGCGTACACGTTTTTTGACACCTTCACTCACACTCACTCGCTAAGTCTTAGGACTTCCTTGTACTCACCACTGTACAAGCACCCCGGTGCAAGATAATACAAATCTCTCCCCACTGCTGGACGTAGGGCATTCTTTGCCTGAACCAGGATAAACGCTTGTGTCCATCTTGCATCACCATCCGGATTAGGGAGCACGCATAGAAATTTACTCGTTGGTGTTATACCCCCCGGGGTACGAAACACCGACAACTCTTTCTTGTGTACATGTAACATCCTAGATGTTAATTGCAACTAAAACTTGATTTAGAATTTTATTAAGGCCTAATCATCGAGCATCATGGCATTAATGCATTCTTGTTTTAATATTATTTTTGATGTGGTGCTTTGTTTTACATATGAAATGATGCTTGTGATTGCTAATGCCCGATTAGTTAGTATAGAAATTAAATCGAGCTCCAATTCTCGTTTCAAAACCCGTTTTCCCGAAAACCCTGATTTACCCCCTTTTCTCTATTTCAAAATCTACAAAGAATTTGGGGTTGGTCCAAAAAGCAATATTGTGGGTCTTGATGAGAGCTTCAATGTTGGTGTTCAAAGTTTTTCAAGTTTCCAAAAAGAATTTCAAATAAATTTGAAAATACGGTTTCGGCGAGTTGTCCCCTTTTGATTTCAAATCCATAATTCAAAAACTATGCATATTTTGGAAAAACTCTTTTTGGAGAAAATGTGCAGTTTGAAAAGTTGAGTATTCCATAGTTTTGGAGTTTTTCAAGTTCTTTAGAAAAATCCAAAGTAATTTCAAATATTTGTTTCTAGGGTTTTGTCCCCTTTTCAAAATTTGATTCAAATTCAATTTTCCTTTCAAAATTTGAAAATGGGCCAGTTGAGAAAATTGTAGAGCATGAAATTTTAGCTAGGGTTGCTTTTTGGAAAATTTTGAGCACAGTTCAAATTTTTGGAGTAATTTGCAAAATTTATCTGCGGTGCGTAGGCCGACGTCGGCATATCTGCGTTCTCCTCACCGGAGCCGCCACCGCCGACGCCATGGCGCCATGCCGGCCGGTCGCCGCCGATTGCCGACGCGTCGACGCTCGGGCTTCTCACCGCCTCGTGTCGCCGTCTCCGTTCCTCGTCCTTGCGCCATTAAGTCCCGGCCCGGACCCTCCTCCCCTCCTTTATCTCCGGCCCCGCCGCCTCGCTCCGTCCCGACGCCATTGCCGCTCGCCACCGCCGTCAAATTCGTCGCCGTCGTTTGCTTCGCCTCCCATTTTCTTCGCCACCGGTTCCGCCCGCCGTTGCGAACCCACGAGCCATTTAGCGCCGCCTCGCACCTCCTAGCGAACCCGTGCGCCATCAACTTCTTCGTGTCCGACCGCCGAGCCGCCGCGAACTCGTCACTGCAATTCGTCGTCGTCTGTCGTCATTTTTCAAATTCCTTTGGCAGCCGAGGTCGCCTTCATCTCCGGCCTTTGATGCTTCCCTTGGTTTCTTCATTTCTCCACAGGTCGCTCCGGAACACCATCGTCGCCGCCGGAGTTCACCGCCGCCATCCCTGTTGCCGCCGAGCTCACACCTCTGTCGTGTCCAAGCAATCATCTTCGAGCGCATCTGATTCTGGGTGAGCTCTTGGTGCTCTTGATGTCATTTGTTGGGCCGGAGTGGCACCGCCGTCGCCGGACGAAGCGAGTCGCCACCGCAGCCGCCTTGGACGGCCGCCGTACGCGTAGCCGTTGTAGCTAGGGCCGTGCGCGGCCTTTCTTGCGCGCGCATAGCGTTCCCATGGTCGTGTAGGGTTGTGTACTCGTCTCGCGCTCGCCGGAAGAGCTCCGGTGGGCTGGCCGCATCTTTGCCGCGGTGCCGCCGTGGCCACCATTGTCGCCGGCGGAGTAGCTTCGCGCTTCCGCCGGGCCGCATTAGTTAGCCTAGGAGATCCGCCTTGTCTCGTAGGTCGAGTAGAGCCAGCCCGCACCGCCGAGGAGGGCCGTCGACGAGGTTGCCACCGGCTTTGCCGTTTCCCTTTCTCGAAGTTGCGCGTGGACCGGGTGACATGAATTAGCCAAAGCACGGGGACCTAGATGTAAAGACCAAGGCTCGGTAAATAGTGGTAAGGACCTATTTGGAATTCTAGAAAGTCCAGGGACTTTTCTGTAAAATCGCCAGACCAACCTTTTAGCCAGCCGAGTTGGGCCGGCCTGCTCGCGACTTGGGCCGGTCTGCTCCTGCGCGTGGGCCGAAGCCGGACTGACTGGGCCAAAACCAGCCATAATTGGTTTTTCCTTTTTCTGAAAGTTTATTCTTTTTCCTGAAACGGTGAATAGTATTGCAATTTGTTTATTTCATATTTAATTTTTGGTAGCTCCAAAAATTATGAAAATTTTGTGTATGCTCTCTGTTATGTGCTTGATTTTATAAAAATATTAGATGCCTATTTTGATTATATTTTATATGTCTTAAAATTAGCCCTTTTAATTGAAAAATGCTCCTTCTCTTACTTTTATTTATTTATTTATTGTTCCAAAAATCTTGAAAATTATTTTGTAGCCTTCTCAGGTCATGAGGAGCTTAAGTTTAATTTTTGAGATTTATTTGTCAACCTTTTATTTTGTCTTTATTTTATATTTAGTTTTTAATAGATCTTTAATTGCTTATTTAGTTCTTTATGACTTAGGATTTTCTTGAGTGACTTTGGGATTGATTGAAGACCTTAGGTCATTAACTTTAGTGACCTTGGGCACTTTGATGACTTGTATGAATTATCTTGATCTGCTGGTTGTCGTAACTAGAGTGGCTTCACCTATGTAACCCTAGGTTTTGTTTAATTAATGTTGTTAGAGTACAACTCTATCGCGAAGGAAAGTTGTACTCAAGTTAATCTAGTTGTTATGTTTTCATTCATGTATCTTCATGCATCATGCCATGAGCTCATCATACTAAAGCACGCATCATTAATTACGTGTAGTTGTTTCGAGAGTGAGGTGGATTGTGTTGATCGACGTTCGGAAAGATGTTGTCCGACGGTGGTACTCGAGAAGGTGTCATCCATGGTGTTGATGTCAACTCGATAATTGGAATCTAACTTCACCGCAACGAGCAAGCCCCGAGCATGCAACCCATTTACATTTACGCAAATATTTTACACTATAAGTCTAGTGTATTGTGCATTAAGTTAATAGGAGTTGGTTGATACCGTTGCCGCATGTCTACCTTGATCTACTTTTACATCATGATATCCCACTAGTATGTGTAGGTCGATTTCTTATGCTTAGCCATGCTTAGACTTCGGTAGAAGTTGTAGGTCATTAATCTTTGATCATGATTTACCATTGTGTCTTTGCTTCTCTAGACCTAAAGATGGGTCACGAGGGCATAAGAATATGGTTATAAGAAATTGAGACCGGTCGGGTAACTTGCATCGGGAATGGAGTCTTGATGTAGTGTTTCCGATCGTGTCGATTAAGGACCGTACCGTTGTTGGCCCTTGGATCAAGACTTTACAACTACTCACATATCTACGGAAAAGCTTTACCCTAGGATAATCTAAGGACTAGTACGGTGAGCCCGTGCACGGGAGTGGCGAGATGGCGGGAGTACAATACCCTCGTGGGCCGTGTCCCCGGATTGGAGGTGTAAGTGTACTCTCGGGTGGCGCGGAAGCTGAGCCTAGTTCTAGAATGTCCGACGGTATTGTTGATATAATTGTGGGTTAGAGTCCCACTTATATCGTGTGTTTAGGGATCCTCAGCTGAGTAAAATCGCTTCGAACCGTCGTTTGCTCCACGTATAAGGAGACTTGATCCTCGCACCTGCATCGTAGCATTCAAGTGAAATATGAAAGAATTGGATCTTGGTGACTCGTGGAATCGAGAAGAAGGCAGTTGGAAAGATAATCTCAAGTGTAATGCTTAATATGATTGCTGGAAATAGATCAGGTGCTAATTTAGCTTTAGTAGGTTGAATTAAGCGATGCTTTTATCCTGTTTAAAATATTGAAAGTAAGGTTTCAAGATTAGTAATGCTTTTTCGCAAAACTTCCTTTTCTAGCTCAACTACTCAAAAGGCCAAAGCATATCCTTGAGAGTCTTTTACTTTTAGTCGGGTAAGTCTTGCGGAGTACCTTCATGTACTCGGGGTTTGTTCTACCCATTGTTGCGTGGTCCGATGCTTCGAACCATGTTGTGTTTGGGCTCGACATGATTTGGTCTCCTCTCGCGACTTGGGTGTCCTACCTAAGTTGTCTTACGTATCTCTACTCTACTTCCACATATAAAGTTAAGTTTGTAAAATGTTAACTTATTCATTATTGTAAACTTTTTAATGTTATCATTCTTCCGCACTCGATATATATTTTGTAACAAATGTTGTAATGTTGGAGTTACTCCATTGTTGATCCCGGGTATGAGTGTAAAAAAAGTGGTTCAATTGGTGTTCGTTAAGAACATCGACGGGGCTTCATAAGTCGTGTGGAACACATGCATAGTGTCCGAGGCGTTAAGACGAGGATTAGTGCATGTGGGCCACATTACTTAGGAGGTTCTGCCACAGTACATGACCTATAATGGAAGGTCACAACATCTCCTTGTGTCCCCACTTGAGAGAATGGTGTACCGGCAATTTTACATTTGGATAGATATCTGAGCGAATGCATGGTTTGGTGGCATAAATATGTACAAACCTTTTTTTTTAATCATAAACACTCATTCATATTCATGTAACGCTGCTTGACTCAAGTCAGTGATGGAAATTTCAAGTCTTCTTGTGCCTCGTTGCCTCTGCCTCCCAAACTCTTTTTCCTTTTTCTTTTTGACAATTGGACTATAGCATTTTTTGTGGGTGTGTGTACGAGGGTGGACGACGACATCTAGGTATTTGCAACTACTATTGGAAACTTTATTGCTCACCTCAATTGTTGATTAGCCCATTTATACACCGTTTTAACGCTACATGTGTGTTTCCATTCAAGTGACAGCTTTTATCCCATTTAAACATCCTTTTTGTCCATTTAAGTGACTTATTTAGCTTGAACAATAGCTAAAGTGCTAAACGACAAGTGACTGAGGGCATGTACAGCCCACAGATGGGTAGTCGTCTGCAAGATATTATACAGACAACTAAAAAGACATATCCTACAACTCACAGACAAGAGGTTGTATGCAACCAGTTTAATGCTTTGAATGAAAGCTATGATCAATCATGAATATCATCTTGTATACTTTGGTGTTGCTGTTTTCATAACTGAAGCACAAGCGCAATACATGAATATCAGAAAACAAAAACGAGAATACTGACAATATCACATACATGCAGCCACCAATTTAGTTCCATGCACAAGCAGGAAAAGGAACGATCCAATTCCTTGGTTCAGGTATGACTAACATACATGCATCTAGGATTAAAAAAAAAAACATACATGCATCTGATCTATGTTCTCTGTTCGGAGTCGATCAAGGAAAAGCATGCAGACAATAGCCACAAGCTTTGAAAACTTTCTAAAGATAGATGAGATCAGACCCAAAATCCTTCCTGGAAACTTTCTAAAGATGGCCTTCAGTTTCCTCTGCACACGCGCACGCACACTACGGATCCTGCTCGTCGACTCCCCAGCGTACAACACGACTGTAGAGAGATGAGTGCTCCTTGGATCACGAGCTACGCCCTCTCGCGAACAGACGGGGCAGCCTCGTCTCCTCAGGAACAGGGTTCCATTATAAATGTTGTGTAGCAAAACTAATACAGTTATTAACAGGAGGGCATCCCCATTGAATTTTATTATTCACTTTTCAGCGTATATATACGTGTGTACTTGCTGGGTTCTCGCACGGTAATATTTGCTCCGTTTGTGGAAGTTGGAACCAATTGGAACTGGTGTGTGGTGTGTGGGTTTTAGTTTATGGCGGCTTTTATGAGCAGGCACCCGCGTCCAGAATCCATGGTCGTCCCGGCCGGCTGTGCCTTGGCAGCCTTTGCTAGCTGCTGCATGCTCTCCAATTGCTAGCTAGAGAGACAGCGGCGTTTGCTAGGGTCTTCTTTAGTTTCTAGAATTTTCCCCAAATTTCACATCAAAATACCCATACTATATATGAAGTATAAAATATAGATAAAATTAAAAACTAATTATACAATTTTATTGTCTTTTACGAGACGAACATTTTAAGCCTAGCTAGTTAGTCAAAGTTTAGACAATTTTTACTAAATAGAAACAAAATACTACAGTGTGTAACATTCGGTTCGATGATCTAAACCTGGCAATTCATGCAATAGCATGCGTACGTGACGCCGGAGCTCTGCAGGCTGCGTCGTGGACAGTGTGGACTCGTGGTCGTCGTCTGCAGTAGCACACGTACGTGCATATATTAGACAATTAGGCAATTTTCATATCATTTAATTTCATAAATTAACATAAAGATGATGACATGTGATATATAATTAAACATTGTAAATATGATATCACAAATATCCATATCCATATAAACCATGTGACCAATAAACATGTGAAATATACAAGCATGATAACATGATTTATCTACTAAAGAAATAAAGCATGATATAGAACTCATCTCAATTATAGCCAAAAACATGTGAAACAATGTAACTGGACAACCGAAACATACAGGCAGTAGTATATGAAACAACAGGACAAAATTAACGAAACATGCATATCTGACAGATCAATTTCAGCAAGTTCAGACAACAGTAAATTGATGAAATAACAGATCAGAGCATACGAAACATATCCATCATAGCATAGAAAACAACAGGCATGAACTAATGAAACATACAGAAACTGCATCATGAAAAACAGAGAGGAGATGAACAGTTTATACCCTCCAGAGGATCCCGATCCTTGTCCTGTTTCCATATTGATGAAAAGGATGAAGAACGCAAGGCCTCCGGGAAGTAGACGACGACGTCGACTTGGTCTCCTTATATAGAGTGGGCGCCTAGAAAGCAGGAGAGCGCTAAAAAATTAACACCGGCCTGCCTCTGAAAGCTCCGGTTTGGTTTTGGTAATTAATGACACTCAACGTTGCTAATGCTTTGCTCTAAGTGTGGTTAGACACATAGCAACGTGACGGTGGATGATGGAGCATGGCGATCACGGTGATGAACATGGTGGACATGTGAAGTGATCGAGCTCCGACGGAGGCCCATGAAGATCAAGGCGAAGGTATACTTGATAGGGCTTTCCGGTTTAGTGGTCGAGACACTTAGCGAGTGTGACCACATTTAGAATCGATAACCGACTATCAAGAGGGGTTTCCTCAGCTCATTCGCGGTTCTAAGTGCCTCTAGTTGCGACTTTGCATGATGCATGAGAGACTAACTAGAGGGCTAACTCTTGCCGACGTGGTCGTGCTTGTACTACTAACTCCGGTGCTTGAGACGAGGTCTACACTTGGTGGAGTTGGTACTCAAGGCAAGAGATTGGACTTGGATCGACGACGGCGCGACATCGAAGATCAAACAAGAAGTGGAGGTGCTCTCTGGGCGTCGGACGCGGGCGCCGGACGCCGGGCCAGGCGGGCCGGACGCGTCCGGCGCATGCTGGGCTGGCGTGGGCTGCTGGTTCGGGCTCGGCTGAGCGTCGGACGCGGTGGCTGCGCGTCCGGCGTGCCCCGGACGCCGACCAGAAACTTCCAGAGCTGGACTCTCTTCTGCGGACGTGGGCGCCAGACGCGGGCCGGACGCAGGCGGCGGACGCGGCGCGATCATTATGCAGAGTCCGGCGCAGTTGGTTGTTCAAACGGAGGAGCCCCAACGGTCGACTGACGTGGCGCGCTGAAGAGCGTCGAACGCGTCCAGCGGGCAGCGGCGGATGCGTCCGGCGCATGTTGAAGCTTCAGCCCGAGGGGCAACGGCTATTTTTCGAGGGGGCTCTATAAATAGACCATTGGCCGGCCTTGGGGACATCTCTTCGCCATTTCTTCATACCTGAGCATACTTTGAGCAAGAGAGACACTCCCCCACTCATCTCTTTGATTCCTTTGTTAATCTTGAGAGAGATTTGAGTGAGAACAAGTGATTTGCATTGAGAGTTGCATCTAGAGGCACTTGTTCATCGAGTGAGCTGCGGATTCTTGTTACTCTTCGGTGATTCCCGTCACCGTAGACGGTTTTGGAGCAGCGGGTGGTGGTTGAGCTCGAGTTGGAGATTGTTCGAGGCCACACCGGGTTCTTGTGAGGGGTTCTTGATCTTTCCCCGCGGGAGTTCGCGAAAGGATACTCTAGTGGATTGCTCGTGACTTGTGGATCCTTGTCTTGTGTGGAGATTGCGGCTCCCCATTGGGGTCTTTGGCACCGAGCCAATTGAGCGGGCAACTCACCAAGCAAGTGTATCGCCACAACGAGGACTAGCTTGCCGGGAAGCAAGTGAACCTCGGTAAAATATCATTGTGTCCATTTGTGATTGCCGAGGCTTCGACCTCCTTGTGCTTGTGCTTGAGCTCTCTAGGTGATTGGCTACTACATCGGTAATTGGCCATCTTCTACTCTTCGCGGCGGTATAGACTTCCATCACCTCCTTACTTTCCACATAGTAGAATTGCTTGTTGTGGTCGATCAGGAACCACTCTTTGAGTAGTTTAAATCCCGTGGTAGAACTACTTGTTGTGGTCGGTCGGGAACCACTCATTGTGTAGAGTAAATCCCGTGGGTAGAATTGCTTGGTTGGTTTCGGTGAAACGACACTGTGTAGCTTGATCACCGTGGTTGTTGTGCATTTGAATTGAGTAGCTTTGCTTTGTTTAGGACGGCTTGCATAGAGTAGTCGAAGTTTTAGCTTTGCACATTTGCCGCCTTGCTATCTAATTTGGTGTCTAGTGTTATTGCTAGAAATTTTATTAGGCTATTCACCCCCCCCTCTAGCCATTGTGACCTTTCAGCCTCACCTCGCCCTCGGCCCGGCCCGGTCCGGCCGTGGGCGGCGGCGCGCGCGTGTGGCATACCTTGGTCCTTATCTTAACTTCTCAAATTAAGTGGAATAATTCTCACCATATAAATGAAGTTAAGGACGCTTGGAATTCCAATAGGGTACAAATAGTAACTCACACATCAACCAACCATAGAGTTTATTGATTTATTAAAATCTATAAATAGACCTAGCCCATAATAAATTCTCGTCGGCAGGGCACACGCGGCCATGCAAGCATCAGATCCTAGGGCTTCCTTTGGAGGCGTACGAGAATAGTGATCCGGGGCTGGGGAGCAATCCATCTTCAATTTCACTGCTAGAGCAGATACGACGGCAGCTGGGGATCGCGGGTACACGACGCGTCACTTGCTGTCGCCTGGCCTGTCGCTGTGTGTACTGCCCTAGTAATGCACGTGCTACGTGCGCGGTAGCAGCATCGTCCGAGGTAACTGCCTCTGCCCGGAGAAGACCTCGATCTCGGCATCAGCATGCACCAGCAACGATTAATCAGCGCCTGAACCTTTGCCAGCCTCTGCCACCGTGTACGTGCACGTCTCACACACGGCTCCACCCGTACGTAGTAATAAGAGCATCACAACCGTTTTACATATTTCATTTAATAAATAAGAAAATTTGCCAAGTCTCAACTAAATACAATAAAACTAAAAATAGACAATTTTTAATGGTTTGTCATTAATTACTTAACAAAAAAGAAAATATGACAGCGAGAGGAGGGAGTTCGCACGGGGGCGACGGAAATCGCGCGAAACAAGGGATGCCAAGCGCAGCCAGGCTTTGCATATATGCAAGTCCTCCCCAGGAATTTGCCAAGTTAACAAAATTGCCAAACTCACATATCAAACAGTTGGATAGGAGTTTTGTAATTTATTTTATAAAAACATAAATACAAATGCTATATGTAAAACGTACGGTTTGGGGACACTCTTAAGTACGTCACCTGCTTCTGATGCTAGCCGGAGCTTTGCAGGCTGCCTCGTCCTCGTGCATGGTCGTCGTCTGCTCTCTGCAGCAGCAGCTAGCAGCACACGTAGGTGCATGTCGGCGTACTAGTTGTGTGCTGCATCTGGCATGCATTCTTGCTCTTTGCCGACGTAAGATCAGCACAGAGCGTCGGCGAGGCACACGCTGCATCGAAATGATCCAAATAATTAAAATTGATCCAGGCATATATATTATTATCTTGCAGCGTGTAATGTATTACCTAAGGCGCTTCCATTGCAGACATTACGAGAATGATGATTCGGCCGGCCTGCCAATAATCCAAAACTGGCCGATATGTAATGCATGCAGGGCTTGTTTAGATTCCAAACTTTGGCTCCCAAATTCACTATGCAGAATTTCTATTCCCCGTCATATCAAAATGTTGGCACATATATGGAGTACTAAATATAGATGAAATAAAAAACTAATTGTACAGTTTTATTGTACTTTGTGAGACGAATATTTTAAGCTTAATTAATCAATGTTTAGACAATTATTACCAAATAAAAACAAAATCGCTACGATTAATGACGGACACTTACTTACGCAGATTTTGGCGATCAAATTTGGAATCTAAACAAGGCCGCAGTGATGCAGCTGGGGATCGTTGGTACCAACCCGTTGCTTGCTGAGTTGCTGTCGCCTCGCCTGTCGCTGTGCGCGCGTGCGAGGCAGCAGCGTGTCATCCCACGGTCGTCGTACCCTGTCTGGCTCCTCTGGTACATTATTCCGTCGATCGTTTAATCGTGACACGCACATGAAGATCTAGCAGGACCGCCGGACTTGCATATGCATTTATATATAGGGCATTGGGTGCAAGGGTTTGCAATTTATAGGTGTATATATGGTGAAAAAATAGCACTTATCACTATTTTTTTTATTTTTTTTTGGGTGCGGGTGCACCCACTAGTCCCAACATAGCTCCGCCCCATTGCATGCACAGTGACGTGGACCGTGGTGGCCCGGCAACGCACGAGCGTACAGTAGTAGTACAATTGTAATAGGATGGCAGCAACCAGCAGGTGCTGCCGGCAACGTACGACGACGGCACGGCGCGGTCATCCGTGCACCATGCTTTTTGCACGGGATGGACCGCATCGCATGGATGTACTCACACTCCTCTGCACATCTCATGTCTCGTAGGATCAACTAATCTTAAGTTTGACAATACTTTTACAGAATTAGGAGAAAACCCCGCGTGTTGTTGTGGGAATCGCTGATGAAATTATACTGCTTATATTTACAAATATGATCGAATAAATACCATAATACATCTTAGTGGATGATTTTTAGTATTCTAATGTGGATAACTAATTAGATATATGTTAGTAAATGATGTGGTTTATAAATGTGAATAGTTAAAACATAATGTCATGTGTTAGTGGATGGTGGATAGCTGGACAATTTGCGATAATGAAATAAAATGTGTAGTGGGATATTGAGTGGATGATGATGTGGACGCTTTTCAGATTTAATAGAATTAAATAGTGGTGTTTATCTTTATAAGTTTTTTTTTTTGGTGCGGGTCCACCCACTAGTCCCAACATAGCTCCGCCCCATTGCATGCACAGTGACGTGGACCGTGGTGGCCCGGCAACGCACGAGCGTACAGTAGTAGTACAATTGTAATAGGATGGCAGCAACCAGCAGGTGCTGCCGGCAACGTACGACGACGGCACGGCGCGGTCATCCGTGCACCATGCTTTTTGCATGGGATGGACCGCATCGCATGGATGTACTCACACTCCTCTGCACATCTCATGTCTCGTAGGATCAACTAATCTTAAGTTTGACAATACTTTTACAGAATTAGGAGAAAACCCCGTGTGTTGTTGCGGGAATCGCTGATGAAATTATACTGCTTATATTTACAAATATGATCAAATAAATACCATAATACATCTTAGTGGATGATTTTTAGTATTCTGATGTGGATAACTAATTAGATATATGTTAGTAAATGATGTGGTTTATAAATGTGAATAGTTAAAACATAATGTCATGTGTTAGTGGATGGTGACATGGACAATTTGCATAATGAAATAAAATGTGTAGTGGGATATTGAGTGGATGATGATGTGGACGCTTTGCATTTCAATAGAATTAAATAGTGGGGTTTATCTTTATAAGAGTTATAAATAATATTAATATGTTATGGTTCTTCACTGCTAGTAGTTGTGACTTCACTGCCTTTTCAGCTCTCTGTCTCTCTCTCTCTGCGCAAAGATCCAATCAAAATCTCCCGCTCCTGCGCCGTCTCGGTCGTGGTGTCGTTTCCCAAACAAAATCGCTAACAAAGTATCTCCATGAAACAAACATTGAAACACCCTCTACAATGCAACGGTTTAATCTGACTTGTTTCCCTGTGCTTAGAAAAGCAACTTAATTGCCGCATGTGTATGAGATCATACACTTTAATCCGTATGGGACGACGAGATGAAATGGCTCGATCTTGGTTTTCATTCGGGTTTTCAATCGGAAACGACGCACCCCAGTTTCACCATGGTGAAACCATATGGCTCTCTCTCCTCCTCGTTTCAATCAAATTGCGATGTCACATCAGATTTAATGCGTACATGACTACTACGTAAAACCCCCACCTGAAAACTGGCCTTAGTACAGGCTGGTGCATGCATCAGTTTAACTGGCATTCGATCGAGCATGCATGCAAGGGTCGAGCATAGTACCCTGCCTCTGTCTCCGGCCGGCCTCTGCCTGCCTACTAGCAGCTCGAACTGAACCGTGTTAAATTCCACCCTGCCTCTGTCTCCGGCCGGCCTCTGCCTGCCTACTACTAGCAGCTCGAACTGAACCGTGTTAAATTCCCACAGCAATTCTGTACACGTACTGTCCAGCCATTGTTCTGATTTCCTTGTGAATGAATTTAAGGAAGCTGTACTGTACTACTATCACTACCAGGCAAGTTAAGCCAATCACATGCGTGGTCCCATTCCTGAGACAACGGGCATATATAGGCCTTGTTTAGATTGCAAAAGATTTGAACTTGATGAATAGTAGCTATTTTGTCTTATTTGAAAATTTTTGTCCAATCGTGGACCAACTAGGCTCAAAAGATTCGTCTCGTGATGTACAACCAAAACAAATGTGTAATTAGTTATCTTTTTTACCTATATTTAACGCCCTTTCAATGCAATGGTAAAAAAATTGATGTGATGGAGAGAGAGTGAAAAAACTTGGAACTTTGCCCCAATCTAAACAAGGCCATATATGGCCGCGCGAGCAGCCATCGCCAGCTAGCTGCCGGTACATTATTGGTCAAAGCTCATCAACAAGACAGCAGTGTGCATATGCTTAGCTTAGTTTATCCGCATGTATGCTTCCCTAATTCTCGCCGTTTGTATGGTCCGTCGTTTGGTGGCTACGAAACTGACGGGGATACGAACACACACATGGCATATTGGCATGGTCCATGTTGATGATGAATTAATGATACTAGTATAATGCCCGTGCTAACGCTACGGCTTTTATTTTGGAAATACATATAAAAACAACCAATGTTTTCTTTCACCCTTCAACCTTTATACAATTGTATTTGAGGATGTATGTATCCCAGAAAATATTTTTGCATAAGAAGGTATAATAAAGTTATTTTTCGTATCATGTGTTGTTGCATCGATAATAATTTTTTTGCATATGATGAAGATTCTCCGGCAGGTCTAGTACTAGCTAGAGCCGCCTGAATTGTGGGAGAGGGAATTGACCAGCATGCGTGTATATGAACCAGCAAAGATGCGGCCGTACACATATACTGTGGTTTGTGTGGGGCCGGGTAGCTTAGCTGTTGGATGAGATGAACACAATAATGTCGATGGAGTCTTCCTCTACATATTCATATAGGAGGGCAGGGGATTACTATATAGAATATGTATACTGCAACATTATTGCACAGCGGACACACAGATGTGTACTATCTCCGACACCACGGTCCACGAGAGCTACTGCTGGATTGCTCAAATAATTTTGTTTAGAAAAAGGATTGCTCAAATAATATTGCACACTACTCCCTCCGTACCATGGAGTTTGACGTTTTTAATTTTTTGGACTTCATGTTTGACCATTCGTGCCTTATTCAAAAATTTTAAGTAAATAATAAAATAAGTCAATCAATATTTAAATATCTTCATTGATAAAATAAGTCATAATAAAATAAAATATATTTATATAAAAATTTTGATTAAGATGAATGATTAAACAAGATGACACGGAACTTAGGGTGATAAACTCAATGGGACGGAGGAGTATTGTTTAAGACTACTACTCCAAGTCTCCAACTGCTTTGCCCTAAAGGCAAAAACAACATTACCCTCCCTCAGGGGTAGGGCCAGCAGGGCAGTGTGCATGGTACGGTGGCCGGCCGGCCGGCCTGCACTGCAGTGTATTTGCCTGGGGTTGCGCATATAGAACATGCTGCCGCTGCCCAAGTCTACGAGTTTCAGTTTCAGTGTCGTAGGACGACTCTAATCAGAACCACAGGGAGCCAAAGGTCCAATTGCAGCCATGCCCGGCCCGGGATCGTACTAGAGCGAGGGTGATGAGCTACAATTCTGCAAAAGGTATTAAAAAAAAAAACTGCAAAAGCATGCAGGCAGGTGTGGCAGCTAGCAGCACAAAACGAAAAAAAATGGAGGCACCGAGATACTATTAGCGGAGGCGTAGGCTAAGCTTGTTCGGTCCCTGCCGTCACTGCACTGGATCCAAAACCAATCCATCGAGCCCATATGAGATTTGCCTGTTTTTGCATGCCTTTCAGTTGTCGAACTGATCGATGAAGCGGTGATACATAGACAGACAGACAGGAGCTAATATAGCTAGGGCCAACCAAGCAACGTCCTAACTTAAGAACGTGTTACTTTTCGAAAAAAAAGAGAGAAGAATGTTTCTTTTTTTCAATCTATACTAGAGGTAGAAGGGAAAGAGAAGCATCCAAATTTCAATCTAGCGGTGATGCCAATTGGTTTGCTAAAACTAATAATGAGGCTTCGAATTTTAGTTTTTTTTTTTGGCTAGGTGCAATGCCATACTGAGTGGAGTGCTTGGGTGCCTTGAAGATGCTATGCAGCTGGCTCAAATTGGCGGCATAGCTATCCCTGTACGGTGTACTACATCATTATCCCGGATGGTGTGTCACAATGATTCGTCAGATGCGATTTATCATCGCCAAACAACCACACAAGAAACCGAGACTGAGACGACAGAGATATGGTGGGCCTAGGCTTGCTCAGAAAGCCCAGCCCATCAGATATTCACCCAAGTGGGCTCCCCTGCCTCTGAGCAATAAATAAATTTCTTACCAGTCACAAAAGAGTAAATTACCACGTTTTAGTTTCCGCTGTTTCTAGTAGAGCGATAATTATGAGTTTAGTCCCACGTTTCTGTCGACCTGATCCCCACGTTGAGTGCCCTCAATAGAACAATGCCCATGGGCCTCTTAAAATGCATAATTTAGGTAGTTATTAATTTGAACTTGTTTTTGTGTGTCGCCTAGGAAATTGCTTTGTCTTAGTGTGTGACCTAGGTCCCTGGAGTTGCCATAGTTTGTCATTTAGATCCAAATAGACATGATCGACTCTTCATCAGGACGCGACATGATGCCACAACGTTTGGATTGTAACCATAATCAAATCTAATCTAATGAAGTTTAACATTTCATTGCCAAAGCAAACCCTCAGTGGATCGAGTGCATCGTAGAGTATGTGATCTGTTTTAGAGAGAGAACTAGCAGTCATTGATTGATTGTTTTAGTGGTGATCTGTTGATCCACCGTCCCTCTATCTAGTGTACGTACTAATGTGCCCTTTGTTTAAAGCCGTACCTCTCCTTAGCTTTATTGTAAGTCAAACTTGTTTTAGCTTTTCAGCAAATTTGCAGAAAAATCCCACTAACATCTAGAACATCATTTTGTTTTGTTAGATTGTTTCATGCAACCTATTTCAATATATATAGAACTTATTTGAACTTGTGTACGTACATACCAATTTATTATTTTTTCTAAAAAATGGTGAAAGTAGTTCACGAAAAAAATGGTGAAAGTTTAAGAGAACTTCGAGTTCGGTCAAAGCGCCAATGCAAACTACTCTTTTCCATTCCAAATTGCAAGTCATTAGCAAAATCTATGTATCTATAAAAGATGGAACAGCTTACAATTCAAGACGAAGAAGCCTTTATACAATATTAAAGGTAAGGGAGCACGCTTGTTAATTGTTATGCGTGCAAGGAATCTCATTCGTCCTCGTACTAGTATATGTGAGAAATGAATGGGAAATGCAGCCTAGCATGTCCTACAGACGTGTCCTGTTGAGTACGTGCATGCGCCTGCGTGTAGCTGTGTATCCGGCCGATGTGATGATAAGTCACGGTGGATGGACGGATCGGACGGACGCGGTTGGAATGCCAAGTCCACGGGGACACCGCCGGGATATGACGCCCCATCATGCATGCATCTCAGTTCCGGCCAGATCGGTGTAACTCCATTGCCGCCGTCGTGCATGCACACATGCATGTACCCCTTCACGCGGCAACGTGCATCGATCGGTCGATCATCGGTGCATCCACGTCGTATGCGTACCCGCCGATTTGACCGTGACATGCATTATATTGGCAGCCGTGTGTGTGCACGTAGAAGGATCGGACCCGGGCATTAACTCTCGCTAGCAGTATCGTCAGCTAACGTACGTGCGTAGCTCCTCTCGTTTATTCTCTCGGTCGTTAAATCCCATGCATGGCACGACGAGTCGCCGAAGAGGATCCGATGATCGGACGGCTTGCATATGCATTCATAGTACGTGCCCACAAGTCTACAAGACACGGTCGATGACGATGGATCCTCTGGTCCGTTCTCGGCTGCCCGGCCGCCTGGTACGTCACACATGGCAGGCAGGGAGCACGGCAGGCCCTCAATAGATGCAGGCCAGGGCGTCATGCATTGCTGCAGCAGTTTTGATAACGCTCCAACAGTTGCTTATGAAGTATATATATATATATATATATATATACTTCATAGTACGACTAATTAAAAGTGAAATGTACTGTAGGGCCTTTAACTTACAGCAAAATCTCATCTGGGTCCATTAACTAGGAAACCAGACATCTGACCCCTTAAACTTGTAGTCCCGTCTCATCTGGGTCCAAAACCGGAAACCAAGCTGGTTTTGCTGCACTATTTTTCAAAAACACCCCTCCCCAGCTTGGTTTCTTTTTTCCCCTTTCCTCCCGGCGCCGCTCTCGGTTCCTCCGCCGACATCCTCCATCTCCCAGGACCGGCGCCGGCGAGCGTACAGGCTCGGCCCTACTCTACTCCTCTTCATTGTGCGAGCTGCTCCATCCACGTCCATGGAGCTCATCTGCTCGGCGGAGGCAGTTTGGCGCGTCCGCGGCGTCCTCGTCTTCCTCGCGCGCGGCCGTCGCGTCCTCGTCCGCGTGGAGCACCGGCGCGGCGGCGGCGAGGCCCGGCGGGCGCTCTGCTCCCAGCACGCGGCATCCCTGGCGGAGCAACCTGCGGCGCGGAGGCGGAGCTCCCCGGGAGCGCTGCTCCTCCTCCCTCCTCGGCGGCGAGCGCGGCCCGACGAGTGCGCGGCCCCCGCTCCAGTTCCTCTGCTCCCCTCGGCTCTGGGGTGAGAGCTCGGTGAGGGGGCCTCCGCCTCTGGTGGACGAGCTCGGGGAGGGGGCGGCGGGCGCAGACGAGCTCGAGGAGGGGCGTCTCGCGAGCAGGTCGCCGCACCGAGCGCCGCACTGCTTCGGCGATCTCAGTCAGTCGAGCACCGCCTCTTCCACGCCGCCGGGCGGCGGGCCAGCGGCGAGCGGGCGGCCTCCCTGCTCCGGCGGGCCAGCGGCGACCCTGCTCCCTCGTGAGCAGCCCGTTGCCTCCCTTGCTCCGGCGCGGGAGCGCGGCGCGCGAGCGCCGAGCCGTGCGCGACAGCGACGGCGCGGGAGCGTGAGCGGAGCGGGATGGAGAGGAGATTGGGGAGCAAAATGAACTGTAGGAAGTAGGGAGGTGTTTTTTGAAAAATAGTGCAACAAAACCAGCTTGGTTTCCGGTTTTGGACCCAGATGAGACAGAACTACAAGTATAAGGGTCCGGATGTCTGGTTTCCTAGTTAATGGACCCAATTGAGACTTTGCTGCAAGTTAAAGGCCCTACAGTGCATTTCACTCACTAATTAACATGTGTATATCGAGAAGAAAAAAGAGACAGATTAGGGTTTGGGGCGCCGCCGCCGCCACCACCGCCTGCGGCCCCCTTTCCTCGCTTCGGAGCGGGGTCCGCCTCGATTTCCGCTTTTCTTGTTTTCATAGGGTTTTAATCGAGTCCTAGGTCTAGGGTTTGCTCGCGTCGATGTTCGGCGGCGGAGCTATGTTTGGCCTGGAGGAGCGTGGCTCCTTTGCGACTTGGTCTTCCCGGGCGACGCCGGCGATGCGGAAGCGCGGCGGCGTTAGCCGGAATAATTTCTCTCGCCTCTTCCGTTCTCCGATGGCGATCTACTCCGACGTCAACGGAGAGGGCAGGAGAACTTTGGAGTCGAGGGCCGGCGCATCGTTGTCTTCGTCGGGTGATGATGCTTGCGACCTCGTTAATCTCGAGGAACATGTTTGGTGAAAACCCGAGCACTTTGCTCGGGTTGCCGGCGATGGAATCGAAGGATGCGTCGTGGGTACAAGAGTTGGCCGATGCACCTTGAAAGGATCAAGATGCCCAAGAGGGGGTGAATTGGGCTATTTCTAAAAAATATTGCGGAATTAAACCTACTAGCCCATGATTCACCCCTCGGTGCCTATGTGTGTTCCTAGACAATCGATCAACTAAAGTTTTGCACCCTAAGTTCCAATCCTATTCTAGCATGGCAATTCTATGAAAGTAATTGCGAGAATGTAAGTGCTAGAAAGTAAAGGCGGAAAGTAAAGGGACAAGGAACACGGCGATCTTTTTTCCCGAGGTATCGGAGAGTCGCCACTCTCCACTAGTCCTCGTTGGAGCACCCGCGCAAGGGTGTAGCTCCCCTTGATCCTCGCAAGGACCAAGTGCTCTCTAGGGCTGATTCTTCGTCGCTCCGACGCAAGTGAATCGCCAAGAACCGCTCACAAGATGAGTTGGGTCATCCACAAGCACCGCCGGATGATCACCAAGCTCCAATCACCACCAAGCCGTCTAGGTGATGGCGATCACCAAGAGTAACAAGCACAAACTCTCACTTGACCTCGCAAAGCCTAGGGAGAAGAGTGGATGCACACTAGCTACTCTCGATTGCTCGTGAACTCATGGATTCTCAAATCTCTTCAAGTCATGAGGCTCTTGCAACTCTCTTGCTCTCACAAGGGTGGCTATCAGCTGATGAAATGAGCAAGAGAGCCGAAATGTAGAGGGTGGGGTTGTATTTATAGCCAAGGGCCAAAATCCAACCGTTACCTCGATTTCGGCTCAGATGTGAGCGCCGGACGCGTCCGGCCGCTCACCGCCGGACGCGTCCGGCGCTTTATGGAATTCAAATGGCAACCTAGCCGTTGGGCTACAGTGCGAGCTCCGGACGCGTCCGGCGCCTGCGTCCGGCGCGCGTCCGGCGCGCGACTGACCTTCGAGCCCGATTCCAGAACTCTCTGGTCCGCGTCCGGCGCACGCCGGACGCCAGACCCGCCCGTCCGCCGCTCTTTAATTGCGCTGAATCTTCACAAGGCGCCGGACGCGTCCGCCGATTGACCAACGCGCGTCCGGAGCTCTTTAAAGAGCTGTTTTGAATCTTTTCTTCGCGGCACCTGCTCCCAATTGATTTCCAAACTTTTTAAGATGCAACTAAACACGGTTTGGAGTCAATATGAGATCCTCACTAAACCCTCAATTTTCAAAATAGTTTGCCATAGGCTACACATAATTTTCGAAAATAGGCAATAAAACGCGAGCGAGAACACAGAGGTTGCTCAAGAAGTAAACGAAAAGAAACGAAGAGCAACACACAAGCAACAAATTACCGGAATTTGAATCTAGGCGGCTTGTCGGGTTTGAACCAAGGGTAAGCTTCTTCACACCTCCTGAGAGTGTTATCTTAACCATGTTAGACAAGCCCTATATGCATTACAGAAAATTAAACGTGCTCTATAAACAATGCAATGCAACCGACAACACCTTTCATCTCTTCCTTGTGAAGTTGCTTAGATCAAGGATATTGAGCTCATTCCTTAACCTACAAAAGGTTGATTCATCCAATGGCTTTGTGAAGATATCCGCTAATTGATCCTCACTTCTCACACCTTCTAGAGATATATCCTTTTAGAGACATGATCTCTAAGAAAGTGGTGGCGGATATCTATATGCTTTGTGCGAGAGTGTTGAACCGGGTTGTTTGCAATCTTCACTGCACTCTCATTGTCGCACAAGAGAGTCACTTGACCAAGATTCACTCCATAGTCAAGGAGGGTTTGTTTCATGTACAGAATTTGTGCACAACAAGCCCCCCGCCGCTATATACTCGCCGGTCGTGGATAGAGCAACACGTTCCGCTTCTTTGATGACCAAGAAACAAGTGACCTCCCAAGCAAATGGCACCCTCCGGATGTGCTTTTTCTATCAATTTTGCAACCGGCATAATCCGAATCGGAATAGCCAACAAGTTGGAATCTTGCTCCTTTGGGATACCATAAGCCAATGCTTGGGGTGGGCTGCAAGTACCTAAGGATCCTCTTAACAAACACTTAGGTGAGCTTCCTTAGGATCGGCTTGAAAGCGAGCACACATACACACACTAAACATGATGTCGGGCCTAGATGCGGTGAGGTACAACAAGCTACCGATCATAGAGCGGTAAAGAGTTTGATCCACGAGTTACCTTCCACATCAAGGTCGAGATGCCCATTAGATGCCATAGGAGTGTTGATTGGCTTGCAATCCTTCATATCAAACCTCTTGAGGAGGTCCTTGGTATACTTTCTCTTGTGATATGAAGGTCCCTTCCTTCATTTGCTTGATTTGAAAACCAAGGAAGAAGGTGAGCTCGCCAATCATAGACATCTCGAACTCTTTTGACATCATGTCACCAAACTTCTTGCATTCTTCTTCATTTGTTGAGCCGAAGATGATATCATCAACATATACTTGACAAATGAAGATCTCTCCATTATGCTTCTTGGTGAAGAGTGTGGTGTCAACCTTCCCGATAGTGAACCCCTTCTCAATGAGGAAGTCCCTAAGGCGCTCATACCATGCTCTAGGGGCTTGCTTAAGCCCATAAAGTGCCTTGGACAACCTGAAAACATGATTAGGACAGCTAGGGTCTTGGAACCCGGGAGGTTGATCAACATAAACAAGCTCATTAATGAAACCATTAAGAAATGCACTCTTCACATCCATTTGAAATAGTTTCATTTCATGGTGTGAAGCATATGCAAGGAGGATACGGATGGCTTCAAGTCTTGCAACCGGTGCAAAGGTCTCTCCAAAATCTAGGCCTTCAACTTGAGAGAACCCCTTTGCCACGAGCCTTGCCTTGTTTCTCACAACATTGCCTTGGTCATCTTGCTTGTTGCGGAACACCCACTTGGTACCTATAATTCTTGCATTCTTGGGACGCTCTTCAAGAGTCCAAACTTTGTTGCGGGTGAAGTTGTTCAATTCTTCATGCATGGCATTCACCCAATCCGGATCTTGAAGAGCTTCACCTACATCTTTTGGTTCAACACAAGAAACAAACGAGTGATGTTCAAAGCAAAACTAGCAAGTCTTTGAGATCGAGTCATTACACCCCTTGAAGGACTCCCTATGATTTGATCTTGAGGATGATCATGGAGTTTGGGAATTCTCTTTTCAACCACTTGAGGAGTTGGTTGGGGAGCGTCAACATCTTGAGCTTGTGCCTCTCTTTGTTCATGGGAGACATGAGTGTCTTCATGTTCGGTCATCCCATCTTTTTCTTTGTCATCTTGAGGCACACTTGTGGAAGAAGAAGGCTTGTCAATGACTTGCACTTCATCATCATCTTCTTTAGGCTTGACGTCTCCCACCGGCATGTTCTTCATTGCTTCCCTCAATGGTTCATCACCTACATCATCAAGATTCTCAATTGCTCCTTGGGAGCCGTTAGATTCATCAAACTCCACATCATATGTTTCTTCTACCAAACCGGTGGCATGGTTGAATACTCGATATGCTTTGGATTTTGATGAGTAACCAACAAGAAAACCAATATCACAACGTCTTTGAAACTTCCCTAGGTGTTGCCTTTTCTTGTAGATGTAGCATTTGCAACCAAACACCCGGAAGTAAGAGACGTCCGGCTTCTTCCCATTGAGCAGCTCATAGGGGGTCTTGCCATGGAACTTGTGAAGATATAACCGATTTGATGCATAACACGCTGTGTTGATAGCTTCAGCCCACAAGTTCTCCGGGGTGTTGTACTCATCAAGCATTGTTCTTGCTAGAGTGATCAAGGTCCGGTTCTTCCTCTCAACTATGCCATTTTGCTGAGGTGTGTAGGTGGATGAGACTTCATGTTTAATCCCAACTTCATCACAATAAGCTTCAATGTTGGTGTTGTCAAATTCTTTGCCATTGTCACTTCTAATTTTCTTGATCTTGACATCAAATTCATTTTGAGCTCTCTTTGCAAACTTCTTGAAGCAAGGGGTGGCTTCGGATTTGTCATGAAGAAAGAAGGTCCATGTGTATCTTGAGTAGTCATCAACAATCACTAGACAATGGAGTTTCCCACCAAGGCTCTTGTATGTGGTTGGTCCAAATAGATCCATATGCAACAACTCTAGCACTCTTGAAGTTGATAGAAAAGCTTTAGTTGGATGAGTGTTTGCAACTTGCTTGCCGGCTTGACATGCACTACAAGGTTTGTCCTTTTCAAACTTGACATCTTTCAAGCCCCTCACTAACTCTTTCTTCAAAAGCTTCTTGAGTGTACTCATCCCGACATGTGCTAGCCTCCTATGCCACAACCACCCAAGTGAAGTCTTGGACAACAAACAAATATTCAGATTTGCATCTTCGGAGGTGAAATCCACTAGATAGAGATTGTTGTATCTAAAGCCTTTGAATATCACGGTTGAGCCTTCTTTCTTTGACACTATCACTTCATTCTCATCAAACAAGCATTTGAAACCAAGATCACACAAGGTTGACCCACCGACAAACAAGTTGAAGCTCAATGGTTTGACATATAGCACATTTGACAAAGAGTGATCATTTGATATTGCAACTTTGCCCAAACCCTTGACTTTGCCCTTTGAATTATCACCAAATGTGATCCTATCTTGATTTTGCTCCCCTTCATCTAGTGAGGCAAACATACGAGGTTCACCGGTCATATGTTGAGTGCGGCCACTATCAATGACCCAATGACTTCCACCGGTCCCGTAGTTCACCTACACACAAGAGATCAAGCTTGAGGTTTAGGGACCCAAACTTGTTGAGGGCCCTTGACTTTCTCTACTAGAGACTTTGCAACCCAAATTTGCTTAGGCCTATTCTTATTGGGAGGACCTAAGAAGGTGACATTCACTTGTCCTTTTGAATCCTTTCTAACCACATAATGAGCATTGTATGCAAAGGGTCTAGCATGCTTGGGCAAGGGTTGTGGTGGTGGAGTTTCACACTCATGAGCAAAGTGACCTTCTTGTCCACACTCAAAACATCTCTTTGGCTTTGGCTTTGGCTTTTGCTTTTGTTGACTTGCTTGCTTTGCTTGATGTTGCTTCTCTTGATGTGACTTGAACCCAATGCCACTTCTATCGGTCTTTATTACGGTGTTCATCAAGAGCTCACTTTGAAGTGACTTTCCTTTTTGCAAACTTGCTCAACCCAATCTTGAGGTGTTCTTTTTCTTGCTTGAGCTTCTTGTTCTCTTCTAGAAGTGACTCATTTGTTGATTGCTTCAAGCATGACATCTCAAAGTGGAGTCTTTTGTTCTCTTCTTTGAGCTTTTCATTCTCAAGTGCTAGACCTTCATCTTCAATAGTGACGGTGTGACTGATTTTTGCTTGTTCAAGATCCTTCTTGAGCTGCTCATTTTCATTTTTTATCTTCACATAGTCATCATAATTCTCAGTCACCACCACTGACTTGCCCTTGCTGCTAGCACCTTGCTCAATGATCTCATCACACGATGTAGCTACATCATTCTTAGCAACATTGTTAGTAGCCTCATGTGTTTCGGCAAGAAGCTCATAAGCCATCGCTAGATTCCCATGATCAACTTTAATAGTTGTGTACTCCTCTTTTAGAGAGCTATAACTAGATTTGAGCTCATCATGCTTCTTCTCAAGATTCTCATTTTCAACTTTAAACTCTTTTGAAGAAGCTTTGAGTTCCTTGAGTTTAGAAGACATGATTTCATTTTGATCTCTAAGCTCATCACTAGTATTCCGCATAGCTTCTATCTTTTCTAGAAGAGAAGTATTTTCACTATCAAGTTCATCACATCTTCCTCTAGTCTTAATGATGGTTTTTGAGTACTTTCTAAGCAATTTGACAAGCTCATCATAAGTAGGTGACTCATACTCATCATCACTATCACTTTCACTACCACTATCATCACTATCACCATGTTTGGAATGTACCTTCTTTTCACCTTTAGCCATAAGGCAAAAGTGGGATGGAGTAGATGATGATGGCAAGATTTGTGGAGGTGGTGAAGATCCAATGCCAATAGCAGCCACTCCTTCATCATCACTTTCTTCATCGGATGACCCACAAGAAGATTCAATATCGGTGAGCCAATCACCAACAATATATGCCTTGCCATCCTTCTTCTTGTGATACTCTTTCTTTTCTTCCTTCTTCTTGTGATGCTTGTCTTTCTTCTTCTTTTCTTTTTCTTCATCATCATTTGAGTCATCCTTCTTGTCCTTGCCCTTCTTCTTCTTGTACCTCTTGTCTCTTGGAGGCTCGAGAACATTGATGAGCTAGATGTCCGATCTTGCGGCAATTGAAGCACTCCATTTCGGAGATGGGCTTCCTTTTGCTACTTGTGAAGAACTTCTTCTTCTTGCCATCAAACTTGACACCATTTTTGTTGAGCTTCTTCAACATCTTGGTGGTCTTCTTCACCATGAGAGCAAGACTCACATCATCAATTTCAGCATCACTAGAATCATCATGAGTTGCCTTGGCCTTGCCTTTTCTTGAGTGACTTGCATTGAGGGCCAAATCTTTCTTCTTGGATGATGAGCCATCCTCGGGGTGAGATGCATGTACATCTCATGAGCATTGATCTTTCCCAATATTTGAGTCGGTGTAGCATTGGAAAGATCACCTTGGTGAAGCACGGTGACAATGTGCCCATATTTCTCAATGGGGAGGACACATAGGATCTTTCTTGCAACATCGGATGGCGACATTTGATTAAGTCCAAGCCCATTGAGTTCCTCTACAATAGTGTTCAAACGGGAATACATCTCATTAGCACTTTCATTAGCTTTCATCTCAAAAGAATTTAACTTGCGCATAACAAGATGATAGCGTTCCTCACGCTCACTCTTAGTTCCCTCATGGAGCGCACAAAGGTCGGACCATAGTGCATGGGCGTCCTTGTGGTTCCTAACGCGATTGAACACATCCTTGCAAAGACCGCGGAATATAGCGTTCCTTGCCTTTGCATTCCACTTCTCATAGTTAGCCTCTTCACCGACAAGGCTAGTGGAATCCTTGGGTTTTGGGAGTCCTTGAGAAGCGGCACGGAAGCATCCAACATCTATCGCTTCTAAATGTGCTTCCATGCGAATTTTCCAATAAGGAAAATCGTCTCCCTCGAACATGGGAGGAGGTCCATCCCCATGGGACATCTTTACTCTAGGCGGTTAAGCCTAATTTAGAGCAAACCGGCTCCGATACCACTTGAAAGGATCAAGATGCCCAAGAGGGGGGGTGAATTGGGCTAATTCTAAAAAATATTGCGGAATTAAACCTACTAGCCCATGATTCCCCCCTCGGTGCCTATGTGTGTTCCTAGACAATCGATCAACTAAAGTTTTGCACCCTAAGTTCCAATCCTATTCTAGCATGGCAATTCTATGAAAGTAATTGCGAGAATGTAAGTGCTAGAAAGTAAAGGCGGAAAGTAAAGGGACAAGGAACACGGCGATCTTTTTCCCGAGGTATCGGAGAGTCGCCACTCTCCACTAGTCCTCGTTGGAGCACCCGCGCAAGGGTGTAGCTCCCCTTGATCCTCGCAAGGACCAAGTGCTCTCTAGGGCTGATTCTTCGTCGCTCCGACGCGGTGAATCGCCAAGAACCGCTCACAAGATGAGTTGGGTCATCCACAAGCACCGCCGGATGATCACCAAGCTCCAATCACCACCAAGCCGTCTAGGTGATGGCGATCACCAAGAGTAACAAGCACAAACTCTCACTTGACCTCGCAAAGCCTAGGGAGAAGAGTGGATGCACACTAGCTACTCTCGATTGCTCGTGAACTCATGGATTCTCAAATCTCTTCAAGTCATGAGGCTCTTGCAACTCTCTTGCTCTCACAAGGTGGCTATCAGCTGATGAAATGAGCAAGAGAGCCGAAATGTAGAGGGTGGGGTTGTATTTATAGCCAAGGGCCAAAATCCAACCGTTACCTCGATTTCGGCTCGGATGTGAGCGCCGGACGCGTCCGGCCGCTCGCCACCGCGGACGCGTCCGGCGCTTTATGGAATTCAAACGGCAACCTAGCCGTTGGGCTACGATGCGAGCTCCGGACGCGTCCGGCGCTGCGTCCGGCGCGCGCCCGACCTTCGAGCGATTCTGAACTCTGGTCCGCGTCCGGCGCACGCGGACGCTGACCCGCGCGTCCGCCTCAGGCAGACAGGGACGACTTTACCGTGCGCCGGACGCGTCCGCGCCCACGGCGGCGCGTCGGCGCTCGTTGAAGCTCCCGATTCCACTTGAATCGCGATCCTTTGAAAACGGCGACGACTTCAACACCTCTCGGGACTCTCGTAAGTTCCTAACGCTAAGATTTCACCAGTGTGCACCACACCTAAACCCGAGACTCAACTAGGTCAAGCTACCCATTTGCACCCCCCTTAATAGTACGGCCAAAGGAGAAAACAAAGTCCTAACGACTAATCCGATGTCTCTCAACCCCATCGACAATCGGAACTAACCGTCCTTAACCTTGTCGATCAACCTTTGAAAACCGAAACGATTTCCATCGTTAAGAGGGCATGCCAACCATAATGCCTGAGATTCCATTACCATGACCTAACTCCCATTGTTTCTGCAAAACACACGTTAGTCATAGTAATCTATATTGTCATCAATCATCGAAACCCACATCAAGGGGCCTAGATGCTTTCACACCTGGGAGGCAACGTGGCCGTCGCCCGTAGTAAGTCCTCCTCCTCGCGGCCTCCACCCCGTGGAGTTTGGCTCTCGTCTTTGACGACGATTGGTACGACGCCGATGGCAATGTGAGATAGATCTACGAAAGCTCGAGGAAGATGAACGGGAGTTGTAAACTTATGTAATTTTTTTTCTTTCGTGGGTCCGGTCTGTAAAAGGGCGGTGTAAAGGCATTTAATACATATTTCTTCTTAAAAAACATGTATATATCGAGAGAAAAAATCAATATGTGTATAATATGTGTATATATATGGGTACGTGCGTTGTAAGTGTGTAACCGTACGTGTCACTGTGTGCATACACGTATACGTGCCCGGTGCCCGGCAACGCACGATGGCTCGACAGGCCATGTGGCGAATAAGGAGCACGGGACGACGTACGCACACTGCGTGTCTAGCAGTTCCATTGCCTGAACTGCGGCGCACCGGTACACGGTACGAACAAACACCACACGGCATGCAGCAGGGCGCATGCATGTCTGTGTAGTGTACGTACTCCTACTCCTAGTCCTAGCAGCAGGCGCGGCCGGCCGGCGACGACGGCACGGCGGAGTAATCCATCCATGCACGGCGGAGTACGACGGCACGGCACGGGCGGGCCGGGCAGCCTGTGCCGCCTGCGGTCACCTGGCTCTGCCTGCTGGTCCAGATGAGCACCCCTGTCGTTTACCGCTGCCGGCCATCACACACAGGGCACGCAGTATCGCACGTTAGGGCGTCCGCAGCAGTATTCACATGCTATTTGCGTATTTGCGTATTCATATGCTAAATTAATCGTCGACTTCGCCAGCTATTTGCGTATTCACATGCTAAATAAATATAACCACCGTTTACTCACTCCTCTTCGTATTGGCTATCAAAGGAGCAGAGCAGGAACATCTGACCACTCACAGGCTCGCGTTCAATGCTCCGAGCTAGCGACATGCAGCTCGATAGCGAGTAGTTTTTTAATCAGTTTATTCCATCCAAGTCACTCCGAGCTAGTAGCAAATAGACCGTTGTTCGCCATGCACGTACGCACAACGCGCGCGGTCAGCTGGCGCAGTATAGCGCAAGGCCATGGCTTGCTCTCCGCGCCGATCGAGAGCCAGCGACGACGGCCATGTGTAAAGCGTAACGCCAACCTGCCGTACGTTACGGACGACGTATACGTACGCGCGCAGAACACATGCATGGCATTCATCCGTGCTCTGGCTGCTGTCCCTACATTATATACGTATTGCAATGGGAACTGTATACATCTGGGTGTTGCTGCTGTATGCGCCATCTCACTAAGGCTAGTCTTAATGGGAGGTTTCACCTCAAAGTTACCAAGACGTGAAACTTTAGAATGAAATAGAGTTCTCTCACAATGCATAGTTTCATGGCACGGTTTCAAAAAAAAAAATATCAATGCCTAGAGGATGGTGTGCGGTGGCCTCGACTCGCAATTGGGTATTTCATGGGATGAAACGCCTCAGTGGGGATTTCATCCGATTTCACGGTCTAGGAAACAACGCCCGCAACGTTTCACCATGGTGAAACTCATTCCTTTTCTCTGCTCCTCGTTTCATGCAAAAAAGGGTATTTCTGCTGATGTGATAACCTAATAAATGTGCATGACACCCTAGTGAAACTTGCACTGAGACTGGCCTAGGCCAGTGCCAGTGCGTGGCGTGGCACCACCAACAGGCAACAACAGTAAATGAGAGGCTGGCCACGGCCAGGCTAGCAGCTGCAGCTCACAGACTCTCGTCGACTCCTCGTCGTCGTCGTCGTCGTCTCTCGTCTCTCTCCCTGCCGCCGGCATGCAGTGATGCAGCTGGAGCGGAGTCCAAGCGATAGGGGGGCATCAAATGCAACACAATCATGCATCGTTCTATCACTATTCACTAGTAATTTGCAGCTAATTTAAGCTGCAGAATGCATGCATGCATCCAGGGCATGCATATGCATGCATGGTGATAGATCGATCGATGTGAGGACCACTGTGATAGATCTATGCATATGCCTGGGCCAATTCAAGGCACGCACAATGCCATTGCCAAGTAGCCACGGATGGTCGTCAGTGCCCATGTCTCGCATGTGCGGGCCTGAAAAGTCGGGGCAACGGCACGCAAAGAGAGCAGGCAGGGAGTGATGCCCACTGCTCAGTCAAAAGCAGTTCGTTCACTCGGTGGTTGCAATGAATAGTTCGTGATGCATCCAGCAGTAATTCCCTCTGCTCTGCATCGATCTGAATCTGATCGAGGTAAGGTATGCCTAGGCATCGACCATCGAGTGTTGCCTTGACTTTGAGTACCTTCTTCCGATCCATGATACTATGATCCATCGCGGCAACGAACTGGAAATGAAATTAAGGTGCGCAGACAGTGGTCTATTGATTACTACTGCTGCTAGCTCTGACTTGATCTAACTAGTTATTACCTTTTCTGCTCTCACTCTCTACAAGATGGTGTAGTACTCAAGATCCAATCAAAATCTCCTGCGCCGTACTACACGCGCTGTAGCTTTCAGTTATTTGCCAGATCGTCCAGTCCCGTGTCCTCTGGATCAGTTTAACTGCATTTGAGGTACTAGCTAGCTAACCCTCGTACTCCTCTCGTCTCCTCGATGATCTGCCCGCCAAGGTACTTGCGTTGTAGTTGGTCGTAGCTAGCTCAGCTACCAGCTGTGACGATCGATCGCAGCCGTACTAGCACGGAGCCGCGTTCAATTCCCGCCCAGCAATTCTGAACCTGAATGGCCATGGAAAGCTACAGAACCTGAATGGCCATGGAAAGCTACAGATTCAATTTTTCTGAACCTGAATGGCCACGGAAGACTACAGATTCAATTTTTCTGAACCTAAATACGCGCTTAGGCGTGCTCTATTTTTTTTCTGAACCTGAATGGCCATGGAAAGCTACAGATTCAATTTTTCTGAACCTGAATGGCCATGGAAAAGGTATAGACTCAATATTCAGATGAAAACCATCGATGATCTACATACACGCATTGTCCAGTCTAGTCTGTATATAGTATAGACACCCATGACCCGTTTGCTCTGAATCCGTTCTGAAATGGAGCTGTGTGTATATGGTACTCCTGTACTAGTAGTACTAGTACACTACCAGGCTAATTAAGCCAATCATATGATGCATGTGTGCTCCCATTCCTGAGACAACGGCCGGGCAAATACATACAGTACTGTACTAAATATGGCCGCAAGCAGAGGTGGACAGCTACCTGCCGGCCGGCACATTATTGGCCAAACCTCATCAACAAGACGACAGCGTGCTTAGTTTTTAGTAGTATATACGAGTAGTTTATCTTTATCCGCGCATGCATATGCTTCCTTAATACTCGGGGCTTGAACAATGGTCGGTCGTTTGGTTGCTACGTAACTGACAGGGATACAAACACACACACACATGATCCATGATGAGATGACGATGATATGATATGAGGATTAATCCTCCTAGTCCTAGCTGGCCGCCTGAATTGGGGGAGAGGCGGCAATTGACCAGATTATTGTATCCTATTGTATACTACTGCTGGATCGTAGAAGTATATCTCGAGCAAGCAAAACCAAGCTATTCTGCGTCGTTTTGTTTATGCAGACAGGGGAGTTAGCATGCGCTGGCTGCTGCTGCTCAACGAACACCATCCAATCATCCGCACAACAACACAAAGGCAGGCACCAGCAAAGATGCTGCCGTACGAGCTACTGCCCGATTGTTTTTTTTTTTTTTTTTTTTTGAGATAACTACTGCCCGATTGTTTATGCACAGGCTGCTGCATTATGTCGTTGTACTCCGACACTACGAGGTACAGCAGGATTTGCTCAAATAACACTGCACGTCTGCACACTACTATTTGCTTAGCTATACAACAGTTGCTGGATCGCAGGGCCAGCAGGGCAGTGTGTGCAATGGCTGACTGGTCGCCGGCCGGCCGCCGGCCAGCACTGCAATGGCCAATGCATTTGCTTACCACTGCCCAAGTCCACGAGTTTCAGTTCATCATCAGAAGAGTCACAGGGACAGAAAGTCCAATTGCATGCCCGGGATCGGAGAGGGAGGCAGGCTGATAGAAATAATCCACGAGTTTCAATTCGTCAGATCAGGGTCACAGGGGTGAAATTCCAATTGCATGACCGGGATCGGGGCGGGACGCTGGTAGATCAGAGTATGAATGAACTGCACAAGTATGCAGGCAGCCGCAGCCGGCAAGAAGTAGCACGAACAAAACAAACCAACCGAAGATCGACACCTATGGTCCAGATACAGAGGAGTGGGTGAATAAGCTTGCTTAGCTTGGTCCTTGCCATCGTTGCAATTGGATCGATCCAAGCACCGATACTGAAATTGATGCTGATACGGTGATACCTAGACAGGCAGAGGAGCGCTATCTAGGGGGGTTCTAGGTATAGCTACTGATACTGAAGGAGGTGTGGATCTCTGAATGCATAGCTAATGCAGAGAATGAATGAAATGCGGGAACACAATTCAGCCTGCCGACGACCGTGCTGACCTAAACAAATATATAAATATAAATAAATGGTCCATGCATGCACATCGATCTATCCAATAATCCAAGTCCCTCCCATTAGTCCCCCATCTTTAGGTGGCTTGTCTCTGTTGTGTTCACCACACATGACACATGATTAAAAGGAAAGGGAAGGGACAATGTGATGAGAGAGGAGGGGCGAGTGGAGGGACCCTCTCCTCTCCACCTCCCGACCTATAAACCCTCCTCCGACCCGCCCCTTTTGGCCATCTGCATCAATCACTTTCCTTCTCCGCATTATTACATTACGCCTCCAAAATCGATCGATCCATTTGCATGATCCTGTTGCTGCCCCATGTAAATTCAGATAGATCATCAGTATGTATGTGTGTTCAGCTAGCATCTAAATGAATCGAATCGTGCTGATGATCGAGTGTTGATAGGACTAACATACTTGTAGGAGTGTAGGACGTACGACATGTGCTTCGCATGCGTTTATTTGCGTTGCTTTGCTGGGACGAGGACGACAGGCCACAATGCTACATGCTCACTCCTGTACTTCACCAGTTACTTGTCACACGGACACACGCAATATATATAATATATACTAGAAATTAAACAGTATACGTAGTCACATGAGAAAAGAGTGTATTATATTGCATGGAAATTAAATACATAACGCGCTATATTTCGACCTGCATGCACGCAATAATCTCCTTTTCGGCGCCGTATACCTAATGCTGCTGTAACTGTGCTGAAATCTTTCTCATCCATCATGCATCTGACGTCTCTGAGTTTCGTGGAGCTATCTAATCCTTATCTAGCGGCATAAGTATTTATTTTCAATCCGGCCCATGCGCCTTTTTGACAATATAGCCACTGTAAATATAATAACAAATGAATCTCCAAAATATCATCAGGTCGAGAAATGATTTGTTTCTTCCTTTGGTGTGGGCCACTACACATCACACAATGGAGAATGGACGCGTACACAAGTTAAGGCCAGAATTAGTACTCTTTCCCCGATCCCCATAATTTGATGCCATCTCCTGTTACTTTCACACTACACTATTAATCTTTTGGACATCACATCATGCACTGAAAGTATGCCTATAATACATAACTTGATGGGGCCTGTGGGGAAGAAAAAGATGAAAAAAACATGCTTGCTAATGCTTTGTGTAGACCATAGTAGTAGCCAGCTACTTTATTATATATGGCACGTTAGGTAATGGAAGGAACATTCTTAATTTCTATTGTAGTGGCGGAGCAATGCAAGTAATCCATAACCACGTGTCATAATTCGACTAGAGTGCCTGCTTTAAAGTAAAGCTAGCAACACTTTACATCTCTATCATCACCTTGGGCATTAAGCTCGACACGTACGTATGCTAGATTAATCCAACCGCTCTCATGCATGACGTCTGCTCAAATGTGCTGCTTGCATTGCTGTCGAATGGATTCCATCCATTCCCCTGTTTTAGTGCGCAGAGTGTACTTTATTTTTTTTCCTCCTTACAAAATCCAAACACCATCGAGACAAACACAAAATGCTACTAGAAACTACCACATATGTACCTACTATATATATATATGATTAAACAATTCTCGTGAGTGTTTATATTTTAATTGGGTAGTAGTAGTACAACGTACAACAATATTTAGGACTCTGCTAGGAGGTGTGTGATAGATGTTATGTACTAGTGTATTGGTGCGCGCTTTCGTGCGCCTGTCTAGACTACCGGTTAGCAACAATATTACTTGGTCTTAAAAAACTGGTTCCTGATAGTCACAAAACTATATTTGCACAACATATTATTGAATCAATACATACAACCTGTGTCATTTGGCAGTTCTTTAGATATGCAAGGTGTCTATCTTGTAAACGCAAACTGATATTCATTATCTTTGCTTGAACATCATATCCAGGTAGACCTTCCTGCTCATCCTGTGCATTGTCCAATAATGGAGGACCATACTTTGTTCCCTGATGGGTTCATAGTCTATAGCTCTGACGACATTCAGCAATTACTTTGCCAGTAGATATGATGCACTTTCCAATGGCATCTAACATGAAAGGAATGATGTCAGGTCATTCTAATCAATAAATAGCCAACAAATGAAGGTAGAAACACATGGTGCAGGTTTTCATTCTCCGTACCAATTTTTTCACATCTAATTAGTTATTCCAGAAAATAGTCACTATGTCTTGTTCAGTAGAAAATAATCGCTCTCTCTTAAGAGTTCCCTCAACTTCCAAGTCAGGCAGTAGCTATGAAAACGTCATTACAATCTACATTACAGTCTGCATTACTGTGAAACACATAAAGAAGCTGCTATCGAATCTACTCAAAATGGCACATTAACATCGTGGACAACACTCATGGCGAGTTCAATCAAGTTTAGAGGTAACTAAGACTAATTTTGGTACAGAGGAGGGGAAAGCAAGTGTCCTGGAGCTCGAATTGAATCTTACTTGTCTCTTAGTTTCCTTAGTCGAAGCCAATGGCAGAATGAAAACAACCAGTTGGTGTACCGATGACTTGTATCAATTTAAAACAGTCATGAAATATGGAAGGACTAATTTTTAGCTGGAATGCACTGACAGGCAAGGAAAAATTGGCAAAAGAGAGATTTGTACCTTCACATTTTCATGTAGCAGCATGTAACATCTCTGATGTTATATCAACTAAAACCTGCCATGTCATCATGTTTAGTCGCAAAGCATTCATGTTAGGCTAACCCTGATATGCATTCACTAAAACAAGATTTATATTCTAGGTTGATTGTGCCTACGAGATAATGTTTGTTACTGCTTTTGATAGCCTAGGGGTGTGTCGGCTCGATCAAACGCGATTTCATTTCGAAAACCTCGTTTCCGACAAACTCCGTTTACCCCTTTTCTCTAATTCAAAATCTACAAAGAATTTGGGGTTGGTCCAAAAAGCAATATTGTAGGGCTTGATGAGACCTACAATGTTGGTGAACAAAGTTTTTCAAGTTTTCAAAAAGAATTTCAAATAAATTTGAAAATACGGTTTTCCAGTTGTCCCCTTTTCAATTTCAAACCATAATTCAAAAACTATACATATTTTGGAAAAACATCTTTTGGAGAAAGTGTGCAGTTTGAAAAGTTGAGTTTCTCTTAGTTTTGGAGTTTTTCAAGTTGTTTGGAAAAATCCAAAGTAATTTCAAAATATTTCATTCTAGGGTTTTGTTCCCTTTTCAAAATTTGATTCAAATTCTATTTTTCCTTTCAAAATTTGAAAATGTGCCAGTTGAGAAAGTTGTAGAGAATGAAAAATTAGCTAGGGTTGCTTTTTGGAAAATTTTGAGCGCAGTTCAAAAATTTGGAGAAATTTGAAAATTTCTTTTCTGTCCCCTGTTCTGGCGACGTCGGCAATCCATTCTCCCTCACCGGCGCCGCACTGCCGCCGCGGCCATGCCGCTCGGTCGCCGCCGGCCGCCAGCGCACGGCCGCGCGAGAAGCTTCGCCGCCCCGTGTCAGCCCCTCCGTCGCCGTCCTTTGCGCCATCAAGACCCCGGCCCGGACCCCTCCTCTCTCCCTTATCCCTCTGCCGCCCCGCTCCGCCTCATCCCGTTGCCATTGCCGCCCGAGCTCCGCCTCCGCTCGCCGTCGCGCTCGCACCGCCATTAGCCCAAGCAATAGCACCACCGTGTTCGCCGTGAGCTCGCGCAGCCATCCCGCAACACCAAGATCCCTCGCCCCCGCTACATCGCCCGCGCGCCCATTTTCTTCTCCGCGAACGGCAAGCCGAGCCGCCGAGGATCGCCGCCGTAATCCGTCGTCATCTCTGCGCTTTTTCTCGATTCCTTGGGTGGGTAAGCTCGCCTTGATGCGCTGCTCACGATGCTCCCCTTGGTTTGGTCAACGACGCTCAGGACACGCCGGAACGCCGCCCTTTGCCACCGGGTTCGCCGCCGACGCCATTCCCGCCACCGCCAAGCTCTTGCCTCCGACCATCCATCCTCTTCATCTTCAAGCGCACCGTCCCCCGCGGTGAGCTCCCGCTCCGTCCATGTCCTTTGTTTGATCTCTAGGACCTTGTAGCTCCCGGCCGCCGTGTCTCGCCGCCGGCTTGCCGTGCCGCCGCCGCTGCGTTCGAGGCCGAGGCCGTTAGGGCTTCGCGCTGCGTCGCTTGGCTAGCGCATCGCGTCCGCGTAGTCGCGTTTGAGCTAGCGCGCGCGCTAACGCCGCCGGAGAGGCTCCGACGAGCTTCCCCGCCGCGCCGCCGCTCCGCTTTTCCGCCATGGCCGCCGGCGAGATAGCTCCGCCGCACCAGCCATCGCTTTAGCTACCCCAGCCGGTGCGCCGTGTCTTGGAGGTCACGTAGGACCAAGTCTCGCCGCCGGAGACCCCGCCGCCGGCGAGGAAACGCCGGCGAGCTTGTCGCCGCCGTCGGCCCAGCTCGGCCGAGCTCGTTGGGCCGGCCTGGCTGCTGTTGGGCCGGCCTGGCAACAGGCCGGGCCGACACGGCTGGAATCGGCCCAGCTTAGTCTTTTCCTTTTTCTTATTTCTTTTTCTATTTCTATTTAGGCGAGAAAATGTTTTATTCTTTCAAAATTCATAGTAAATTGTGTGTAGCTCCAAAAATTCTGAAAATTTTTGTGTGTGTTCCTAGTGATGTCCTTTATCTAGGGAAAATTCAAAATGCCAAATTTGAGTAGTTTTGATATGTTCAAAAATTAGCTATTTTAATTAAAAAATGAGTCTTCCCCGATTTTTAGTAATTTATTTATTTATCCAAAAATCATAAAAATTTATTGGTGCACTGTTTTTGATATAAGCTACTTAAAATTAATTTTTGAAATCAATTTGACAACATTTGTTTTAGGATTTAATTTCCTTAGTTAATTAATTAATTGTTTGACTTTGGATTTGAGTGAAGACCCTAGGTCATCAACCCTAATGACCTTCGGCACTTTAATTAATTGATTGCGCTTGTCCTTAATATTCTTATGCATCTCGTTGAGCATCATATTTATATTCCATCATGTTGAAACATATCAATATCGTGTAGATTACGTGAAAGAAGAGAATCCGTTGACCCCGGTCCGAAGGAGGAACCGATTCCGAGTCGGGTTTCGTGTTTCCGGTGTTGACGAGTCTCGGGTTTCGTCTACTCTCTTGACCAAGGCAAGCCCCGGTTTTCATTCAACCCTACCTTGTATTACAAAGCTTTTACCATTTGTGCTTTTACTTTGATGCATTAAGTTTTAGGAGTTGAGTTAAAACCCTAATTGATGCATTACCTACCTTGTTACTTGTATATCATCCTTGGTACCGGTTTATTTCGAAAATGCTTAGTATGCTTAGTCTTGCTTTAGTAAGTAGGTTTTCAAGCGAGTTACTTAAGCTTGTTGGAAGTTGATTTCACATGTGGCATCTTAATGTTGGTAGCTAATGATTAGTAAGATCGGTCGGGTAACTTGCATCATATGGTTGATGTAGTGTTTCCGACTTGTCGGTTAAGGACCGGCCGTTGTTTGGCCATTTGGACAAGACTTTGCAACTACTCACATATCTACGAAAAAGCTTTACCCTAGGATAATCTAAGGACTAGTACGGTGAGCCCGTGCCGGGAGTGGCGAGATGGCGGGAGTACAATACCCTCGTGGGCCGTGTCCCCGGAATGGAGGTGTAAGTGTACTCTCGGGTGGCGCGGAAGCCGAGCCTAGTTCTAGAATGTCCGACGGTATTGTTGATATAATTGTGGGTTAGAGTCCCACTTATATCGTGTGTTTAGGGATCCTCGGTGAGTAAATCGATTCGAATCGTCGTGCTCCTCGGTTATGGAGACTTGATCCTCCGACCATACATCGTAGATAAAAGTGGTGGCTACTTTACGATAGAGATAAAAGAGAGTTGTATGAATTATCTTGATCTCGTTGGTTTATCTAGGAGTTAGTTTAGCATAAATAACCCCACAGGTTAACTTGAAAGTAAAACTTGAGGTTAAGGACTCACTCTTAGTGGCTTTTCTCGCAAAAGAATTGATTCTTGCTTTGGACCTTACCTTGATTCCTATCTCGGCCTCGCATCCTCGAGTCTTCACCACCTTTTTCGTCGGGTTAGTCTTGTTGAGTACTTTTGTACTCGGGGTTTGTTAAACCCTTGTTGGGTGAGTCTCATGCTCGGGTGTGTTTGAACCCGTTGCATGACGGTCGTTCCGTAGAGTGACGACGAGTAGTGTGTTTGGCCTTGGGCAAGCATCACGTCGAGGTGTTGTATAAAGTTATCGTAATGCTATCTACTACTTTATGGTTTGTAATAACTTAACTTAGGTTTTGTAAGATTTAAAACTTCTAGGGTTGTAAACTTATGTTGTAAGACTTCCGCTTATCACTCTGATGTATATTATATTATTGTAAAACTGTTGTACACTGCAATGTCTCTTGTAATGATTGATCCATGCTCGGAGAATCGTGGATACTTCGGGTTTAACCCGACAGAGCTAATTAAGTCTTGTGGAACACGTGCATTATCATCCGAGGTCTGTTAAGACAAGGATTAGTGCATGTGGGCCACATTACTTAGGAGGTTCTGCCACAGCTGGTATCAGAGCCGGATCGTTATTCCAGAGTATTGCAGTGTCTATTGCAAAACTTCAAAAGGTTTTGGATCTATAAAACTTAATATGACTATTTTGAGTCCAAATTGCTTATCTCTTATCTAAACTCCATTCTTTTAGTCCCCTATAGGCATATTTGAAAATCCTAGTGGTGGATAGCATGCATTATTGCCCTAATTACGAAAGTTTACATTAAGTATGTGCTTAATTTAATGTCTTTACGCTTAGATCGTAAGTTCGTTCATGCATCATGCTTAATTAATCTGTTTTAATTACCTTCCTTCTTAATGTGGTTTGGGTTAAGTAATATCAATCCTATTCATGCTAACTTTCGGATCCCATCTATCTATCCCTTCTCTTTTGTTCTTGAACCTTAGTAGCTATGGGAAGTCTGCAGAGGTGCAGACTGTTGTAACAAAAATAATGTATCATAAGTGTGCTTAACTTCTGTATCATCAGCTTGTTTAGTTCAATAAATTATGTGAATAAGTGTGGTTGTTTATGAAACAGATGTCTGATAACGGTGCTCCATTTCCGCCACCTGTTCCACCCACTTTGGCTGAAGCTATTGCAGCCTTAGTTAATGCCACCACTACCATGGTTCAAAATCAGAATCAGAATGCCCAGCATGGAAATCGTGGTAGAAATAATAGAGATGAAACCACATATGTGGATTTCACAGACACCCGTCCTCCAGTCTTTTCCAGGGCAGATGAACCCATGGAGGCAGATGAATGGCTCCGCACTATGGAGCAGAAATTTGGGCTGATTGAGTGTACAGAATATCAGAAGCCACTGTTTGCCGCACAGCAACTGAGAGGCACTGCTGGGACTTGGTGGGCAAATTTTGTTGCTGAACAACCTGAAGGTCATCATATTTCTTGGGCTGAATTTCGTGAGGGTTTCCGTGCTCATCATATTCCTGAGGGTATTATGCGTATCAAACTTGATGAGTTTCTAGCTCTCCAACAAGGTGATATGTCAGTAATGCAGTATGTTGGCAAGTTCAATCATCTGTCCCAATATGCCCCTGATCATGTTAACACTGACCGCAAGAAGAAAGAATGCTTTATCAGAGGCCTGAATACTAAGATTCAGGTAATGCTCACGGGATCCCCCAATGCTACATATCAAGAGACTGTGAACATTGCCATTTCATTTGAGGAAAAGCATCGCAAGCATAAAGAGCTGAAAAAGAAGAAGGGTGGTTTCTCTAGTTCCTATGGTGGCAATGCAAAGCGCCAAAAAGTTGTTTTCCATCCTCAAAATCATGGTCGTTTTCCTTATCGTCCACCCGGTTCCGGCCCTAGGCCGCGGGCATTTTTCCGTCCCGCGTGCTCTTCCAGCTCCACGTCGGCCCGAATGCCCTGGTGTTCGTATCCAAACCCCACCAAACTATAACTACCCATGCTTTAATTGTGGCAAGCCCGGCCATTTCTCAAGGGACCGCCCGTATCCGGCGATATCGGTATGGTTATGGTATTCCAAGAGCTCCTGCTCCACAAAGAACAAAGCGAAGCGAGATCGAATCGAGGTGGTAACCGAGAATGCTAAGAATGACAAGAATGACAAGAAGACCGGTCGAGTTTTCCTCACTCAAGCCGGAGAAATTCCCGACGGTGAACCTATCATGCCGGGTATGTTTTCGTTGCCAATCATCCCGCAGCTTACACTTTTTGATTCGGGTGCATCACATACATTCATCAATGGTACTTTTGTTAAGAAGCATGACATACCTATAACAATTACAAATGAAGAGTTCTTTATACGGTCGCTGGTGGGCGAATGTGTACTAGAGAGATGGTACGCGAAGTGCCTATAGATTTGGGAGGGCATATCTTTCCCACCAATATGATAGTCCTGGAAAAGCAGACAATAGATGTCATAATAGGAATGAATTGGCCGAGTCGGCATGGAGCGAGTGATAGATATTTTCAATAGGTCTCGTGACAGTCAACATACCTAATAGTAAGTCTAAGCTTCTCATCCGTTTCCCAACTCTCAAGAGAAAGGTTGAGGTAGTCAATGCCATATCAAGCAACAAAGATTGAGCATATTCCAGTTGTTCGAGAGTTTCCGGATGTGTTTCCGGAAGAGTTACCGGGGTTACCTCGACGAGAGATGTTGAGTTTGTGATTGAGTTGAAGCCGGTACCGCTCCTATATCTAGAAGAGCATATAGGATGGCACCTCCCGAATTAGCAGAGCTGAAGAAACAACCGCAAGAGTTGCTTGGATAAGGGATTTATCGGGCATAGTAAATCGCCTTGGGGTTGCCTGACTATCTTTGTGAAGAAGAAGGATAAAACTCGAGATTGGTTGTAGATTATCGTCCGTTGAATGAAGTGACTATCAAGAACAAATATCCCTTGCCCCGTATTGATCTACTTTTTGATCGGTTGGCGGGAGCCAAGGTGTTTTCTAAAATAGATCTCGATCCGGGTATCATCGATCAAGATTCGCCCGAAGATATTCCAAAGGCGCATTCACTACCGGATATGGATTATATGAATACTTAGTTATGTCATTTGGGCTTTCCAATGCACCAGCTCATTTCTCATACCTTATGAACTCGGTGTTTATGCGAACTTGATCGTTTGTAGTGGTATTCATTGATGACATCTGGTTTACTCCAAGAATGAAGCGGAACATGCGAAACACTTACGCATTGTTCTTGAGCGTTTAAGGAAACATCAGTTGTATGCTAAGTTTAGCAAATGTGAGTTTTGGCTAAAGGAAATTCAGTTTCTTGGGCATGTCTTGTCAGCTGAAGGTGTTTCTGTAGATCCTAGCAAAGTAAAAGATGTACTTGATTGGGAACCTCCAAGGACAGTTCATCAAGTTCGCGGTTTTCGGGAATGGCGGGATATTATCGTCGGTTTATTCGGATTTCTCAAAGGTGTCCAAGCCTATCACGGAATTGTTGAAGAATCAAGTGAAGTTTGTCTGGTCACCTGAATGTGAGGAAGCTTTTCAGACTTTGAAGAAGTTGTTGACAACGGCACCAATCTTAGCACAGCCCGATGTCCAGAAGCCGTTTGATGTATATTGTGATGCTTCGAGCATGGTCTTGGGTGTGTATTGATGCAAGAAGGCCGAGTTATAGCATATGCTTCAAGACGGCTTAAGCCACATGAAGAGCATTATCCAACTCATGATCTTGAGTTAGCGCAGCGGTTGTTCATGCATTAAAGATATGGCGTCATTATCTGCTAGGCAGTACCTGTCACATTTATACAGATCACAAGAGTCTAAAATATATTTTCACTCAAGATGAGCTAAATATGCGGCAAAGAAGGTGGTTAGAGTTAATAAAGGACTATGATCTAGAGGTGCATTACCATCCTGGTAAGGCGAATGTAGTCGCCGATGCACTCAGTCGAAAGAATCAATGTAACTGTTTGACAGTGAAGCCTCTGGATATTTCATTGTGCAATGAACTTGATAAACTTGGCATAGAGATTGTTCAACAAGGCAGTTTGTCTAATCTGAATATTGAAACAACTATCAGAGATCAAATTATTGCTGCTCAGAAAGGCAATAAGGGAATCAAATGTATCAAGGAAAAGATTAAGGAGAAGGCCAGTAAACATGAAGATTCTTGTTTTAGAGTTGATGCAGAGGGTGTGGTATGGTTCAAAAATCGGTTGGTCGTGCCAAAAGTTCCTGAGCTACGTCAGAAAATCCTTGATGAAGCACACAACACTAAGTTCTCTATTCATCCAGGAAGCAACAAGATGTATCATGATTTGAAGCAGAGATTTTGGTGGACCAAAATGAAAATAGAAATTGCTAGTTATGTAGCAAGGTGTGATACATGTCAGAAAGTGAAAGCTGTGCATCTGAAGTCAGCAGGAGAGTTACAACCATTGCCTATTCCTGCAGCAAAATGGGAAGATATCAGTATGGATTTTATTGTCGGTTTGCCCAAGGTATCAAAGGGTTATGATTCCATCTGGGTCATTGTCGACCGTCTTACCAAGTCAGCTCACTTCTTACCTGTTAAGACAATATATCCCGCATCCACCTATGCGGAGTTATATTTGAGTAATATTGTGAAGCTTCATGGTGTACCAAAGACCATTGTGTCTGATAGAGGTACTCAATTTCTGTCAAATTTCTGGAAATCTTTCAATGAATCAATGGGTAGTGATCTGCTTTACAGTTCAGCTTATCATCCGCAAACAGATGGTCAGACAGAAAGGGTAAATCAAATCTTAGAAGACATGTTGTGTAACACCCCGGTGTTACGATCTTGCTTACCTCGAGTTAACGCCTAAGAGAAATCTTCATAAACAAATCTCTCGAGTTCTTAAATTTTAGCCTACATAAATTATAAACAAATTCTATAAAGATATATATACTCGTGTAATTGTTCTAATAAGCATTCTTCCGTTATAAATATACGTAGCATGCAATGGATATATGCATATGTGTACGTAGATTAGTGGCAAGGAAATAATCATGTTTCTAATTGCTTATGTCTTCTTTATGGTTTCGGTTTGGTTAAAAGAAATTGGGAAAAACAAAACGCGTACACACACGTCTGCACTGCTGAGCCTGTACAGCTTCTGCTGGCAGCTGGCCTCCACTACTTGTGTACTGCCGTAGCGCTAGCCGCCTCTGCGCTTGACCATCTCGCGTCGCGCCAGGCGCCACTGCCATGCTCTGCTGTCACCGCGCCGTGCTGCTGGCTGCTCGAGTCGACGCCCTCCCCGTGCACGTGGACTTGCCGACCTCTGCGGCGCCGTCGCCTCGGCGTCACGTCCGCCTGTGCCGCCTTGTTCGTGGTAACACGCCGTGAAACCGTGGTGGTGGCCACGTCGTTGAGGCAACGTGGTGCTCGCCCCTCCATGCGTTTCACCTACCTTGTTGAGCCTCTGTACATGTGCATCTGCCGCCGAGTCTGGTTGATGGCCCGGCCACGGTGGTGATGGGATACCTCGCTGCATTGCTTGTCCTGCTAGCCAACGCCGGTGAGACCGCGCGCTCTGGCCTTGCCACTCCGCGCTGCCCGCGTCCAGCCAAGCTGAGCCATCCCATCCCGGCACTCCACGACACGCTCTCTCGAGCCTCACCGTGCGGACGCCTAGGTTCATTAACGCAGCCCCGGCCGGTTGGCCGAGCATTCGAGAGCCACTGCCCCGTCCCTTGCTGCCGAGGGTACCGCACCACTTCGCAAGTTAAATGCGCGATGTCCGTGATATCTCATCTGATTCAGTCCTTCAGCAGTGAGCTTAGGTAGCTAGCTAGCAGCCCGACCCTCACCCAGGCGCAGACCGGTCGCCGATTTGGCGTTCGAACGCCGCCGGCCGTACGCGCCGTCGGAGACGATATGTTGGGGGTAAGTTGTAGAGTTGGTAGCTATCTAGCAGTTCAGTTGCTCGTACTCGTGAACTCGGCGTGACCTCCTCTAGCCGGTGCTCGTGCTATCTTGGCCAGGAGCTCGTCGACGGTGTGATGACGACGCGATGGTGTCCATGGTGAAGCGCCGCCGACCGCGTTTGCGCGTAAGTGGCTAGACCACCTCGGCATCCCTCGGCTTCGACTGCACCCGAACCAAGATCACGGTGAGCTTCGATGCTTCTCCGACCTGTCGAGATCTGTGTAGGACCTCCGGCGAGCGTCGAGTCTCCGTGCTCTTCTCGTACGTGAGAATTAGAGGGAGGTAGTATGGTTGGAAAAGAAAGGAAGTCCAGGGGGTTATGGGTGAATCCATGGGAGACATGTGAATAGTATAAAAGGGCTGGTCAGAATTTAGAAAGAATTCTGGATTCCCGACGTGAGTGTGCTTAGCTTTTTCTAAAAGTCGTCAAATCCTTGCTGGTTTGTAAAGTTTGTTTAACTTTGAAATTAAGCCCTAAAATCATGATTCTTGTTTTGTTAGACTCCTGATAGTATGCACTAGAGATAGTGCAAATATATCACCTAGAACTTAGTTTTAGGTCTGCAATGAATAACTAAATGTGTGCTTATATAATTGTTATGCTTTTCTTAGTGGCCGTTTGATAACTTGGGTCAACCTGCGATTCCCACACTAGGATAAAATAAGTATAAAGTACCTTCTGAAATTATTGTGGGATCAGAATAATTAGTTTTCTAAGATAACTGATAAACCTTAGTTGAGATATTTATTAAATCAATAAAATTGATAAGGCGACAACTTGGTTTGTATAACTAAATATTCGTTGGAAAAATAAGGTCTGATCCAACAACATGGGAACGCAGCCTAGCATGTTAGAGTTGGCTCGTTGGCTTGAGAGGCGCGATCGTATTATAAGTGTTGCGATTGCAGTTATTTATTTACGTCTCCACGTTGCATCTACGAATATCATAATAGGAACGATGAAGGATTATGGAGTCATCTCTGGAGGTCGCAGAAAAGATGGTGTTTCGCTGATCGTGTCATCGTGATGGAATACTAACTTTGGTTATCTCTTACCCAGGCAAGCCCCGGTGCATAACCCCTATTATTCTGCACTTTACTTTATGCTTGTGCATTAAGTTTTAAGGAGTTGAATGAAATCCACTTGCATAGATATATATTGATCCCATGAGTATTACTAGTATTCCAGGATCGTGTAGATTGCTATGCTATAGGAATTCGGTAGAAGTCGAGCGATTATCTGTCACTCGCGAGAGATAGGAAAATATTGTTATTATTATTATTATTATTATCTTATATTATCACATGGAATACATGTGGATGATAATTGGAGATCAGGCAGAAGGGTACTCGGATTTGGATTTGGACTTGGTCAGGTCACATACTTATTATCCTGAGCACATACTTGCTTATGGGAGCGGGAAGACCCGTTTCTTTCGTGCCTTGGTTTCCAGCTCTTTCCACGTCGACGGGCCGGAGGAGGGATAGGTTGAGGTCCTTGCACCATATTGAGGCCGGGCCTCAAGTATGGGGGCTTGGAGTCCACGTTGGGGTGAGGACCTGGAACCCTTGGCAGGGAAGGAAGGGGTTAGTCTTGCCTGTGCCAAGGCTAGGTACAGGCGAGGCGTGTGTTTTGGGGTACCCAGCTGGGCTACATTGATTCATGAATCGCCGATTGTTTCGGTAACGACTTGACTATGGTCTAGCACCGTAGTAAGAAGTGGAATATGGAAGATGGAATTAAGATGGATCTGATTGCTCAACCCTTGCTTGAAAGTAGAACAGGTGCTTACATAGAAATGTTAGGTAATGAGCTTAAAAGATGGCTAATAATATGAAAGTAAGGACATACGTTTAGTAATGCTTCTTGCAAATGAAATTAACCCACAAGCCAGATAGCCTTGCATATTCCTTGGAGTCTTTTACTTCCTCCTGACGGGTAAGTCTCGCAGAGTACAATTGAGTACTCAGGGTTTGTTCTACCCTATTGCAGGTGATAGGTGCTACTTAAGCTGACTATGTGTGTGGAAACCTCCTAGTGGGCTCAGCGAGGATTTCCTTTACGATGCGGACATAGAGTTTATTTGTAACCTTCATCAAAAATATTTTTACAAAAGAAAGAATCACCTTTACCTTTCAACTGATGAATACAAATATTATTATGTTAATATTTAACTTGTCTTATTCTGCGATAATTGATTAAGATAATATACTGATGTTGTAATTAATGTGATGTAAGAAATGGCTAAAACTGTTGTAAGCTTTACTCTCTCATTTATGATCCGGGTTGTAAAATGTGGATTGTTTCGAGTTCTCCTTCGGGTGTGCTCGACAGAATCGTTTGATTTAGTACACTTTGGAGGTACTTAGTGTCTAGAGGAAGACAAGTACTTTGAAAGTGTATTATTTTAGGCGGTTCTGCCACAGTGGTATCAGCTCTATAAATGAGAAAATAAAGCTTCCAAAACCCTTTCTAAGTTAAAATTTCATAACAAAGTTTTGAAAATGTTAGGACGTTTGCATACGAAGTTATATAAGTAGCCCTACTACTATGGTTATGCACCTAGGATAGATGGCACACTGCTGACCTAGCTAGGCTTAACCCTGTTTTCTGTAGGTACACTAACTCGAGCATAGTTCGATAGTAACCGACTAGCTTCGGGAGTGTACGTTGTGCCCAAAATGTGAGAACAGTTGCCCTATATGTGGCAATAATATGAGGGTGGATAAGACATGCATTCATGTATATCTTGAATGTGCATTTGTGTGATGGTTAGTGGGTATGATCTTTATGGGGTTTGGCTAGGCTTAGTCTATCTCTATCTAATCTTTCCTTAATTCCTCAAGTCGGCAGCAGTCAGGATGCAAGCAAGGAAACTAAGCCAAACATAAGATGATCCATCAGTGGATGAGGTGTGAATACTGTTGTCAGTTAGTCATGGATGCCTCAGTGGAGCACTTGACCCCTACCCATTTATGCTATGTTGATCGGTAATCCTTCATCCTCCGAAGGAAATTCCTTGACAATTTTTGACTGTTTTCCCTAACCTCATTCCATGCCGGTATGATCCATAATGGTTCGGAAAGTACTTGGTGCCGCGACGAAACCGAGGGCTTCCTGTGGAGTGGAACAACCGCCACATGGTTGCTCGCAAGACGCGCCGGTATCGAGGCCCTTGACCGAGTCATGACCGGGTTATATCTTTTCTCTCTCAAGAAAGATACTACCTTGAGAATAAACTTGTGTTTTAACGAGAACTCCACGAATGGCGATAAGGTGGCGCGCTATATTCACATAAAGGGAAAGCTAAATTTATCCTTTGGGAAGCAAAGTGGATCAGAATCGGAGTATATGTGTTTCGTTGTTTTTGTTGTTTTGTGTCATGCTCTCTGGGTCGCGTCAAGCTTGGCTTGCACGCCTCTCTTCTCTCTTTCTCTTCTCTAGGTGTGGTCATTCTTCTTGCTCGAGATGTGAGCGACACCTCGCTATGGCCACGCCACTAAAAGCCATCGGTGATGGTATGCCTCGCCGTAGTCCGTGTTATGGCCTGTCCCATCCCTTGTTATAGCCGTCCGACATATTTTCCCTCTTCCTTAATGCGACAATCATGTTTCCCTCTTTCTTACCGTCTTTGTGTAGATGATAAAACTCTTGGGAAGCTGTAATAAACCCACTACAAAAGAGAGCCAAACCGGTGATTGCGAACCATGCCTCACCGTTCTTAGCCACTATTTTAACCTTCTTCTCCCTTGAGCAAAAACCCATGGCTTTCCAGGATTCACTCTGTCCTTGTTTCCAATCCACCCACCTTTCTAGCCAGTTCTCGGTTCTTTCGCAGAGTCCGGACTACCAAAGCACTGCCGGGACATAGAGGGTTTTCCCAAGCTTTTGTATACCACTACGCAAAGTGGCTAGGGATCCGTGACCGTCCCCGGTATGAGGGTTGTGAGTTCATCGAGCATGGCATTGAGCGGTGCGAGGTCACCGTCTACATAGGAAAGAGTGAGAACTCCCCGTGTGGATGGTCTGGAGTACCACCGCCTATGGCTTTCGCTTCTCCGACACCTACCAAGCCGTGGCGTACAAGGCCTTGCGGAACCCGAGCGATCTACGCCGACTCCCTTGCCCGTACCCCCATGCGGTTCTTCCCACCGACGGACCGGGACTCTCCCTTCCGGGAGGGCACGTATGGAAGTGCCGGGAAAAGCACCGCCCGCAAGAGGATGAGCCCACGGTGGTCTCATTGGCCACATATCTGCGGCCCCGGACGAGCACCATGATTATCTCGCCTCCGTGCCGAGGGCGTATATCACTCGGGGCCGAGGAGTCCGACCTCTACATCCGGAAGCTTCAAGTCAGCCTCGCCACGGCACGCGCTCAGCCGTTTCCGCCGAAAGCCGTGAGACCGTCACCGCGGAAGCCATGCGTGAGGTGGAAGACTTCGCCAAGCGCCCGAGAGACGTCTACCTCACCGCCCGGGACCATCGGAGGACTCTTGCTCCAGGGGAGCAGCCACCCCGGATCTTGCAGGGGATACCTCTTTGCCCCTGGGGACGGGAGAGACCAGTTGCCCCGCCACCCACCCCCATGGAGATCCCCGAAGTCGAGTCCCCCATACCCCGTACTCGGCCCGGTCCTGGCTGCGGCGTCACAGCCAGCCCGTGAAGCCCTCCCGCCTCGATGAGGTGGATTAGTTGTCTGGTGCTGTACCTTGGCCCTGTAGCACGTGTCTTGCCTTCTCCAGATGTACCCTGTCTGTTGTGTTTGGATGCAGCGTGTTGGTTTGCCGTCCCATGAAGTGAATGAAAAATGCCTGTTGTTTTTCTGCAGAATTTTTGTTCATGCGCGATGTATGTCTTGTTAAGTACAATTAGACGCAACGGTCAAGTATAACGTTTTAAATCTCGAGTAACGGTAAAAGTTTTCGTATAATTTTAAACCGTGCAAAATGATCATTGCCATCCTTATCTCTTAAAAATCCGATGCTTTGGTTCCCGTTAGCTATCCGTACCGGTCTCCTTTCCCTTACTTTTCCCACCCGTGCCACGCCTCGCATGGCCGCGGCGTTGTGCCGCACTCGCCGCCCGCATAGTGCGCCCTCCTTTTTCCCGCATGCCTTGTCGGCTCTCGATCCTCGCCCTCGTTCCGGACTGACCCCCTCCCCCTCTTCTTTCTTTTGGACACAGTCGCACGCATGCCTCCTTGTCGAGCGAATCCCATTCCCCTTTTCCCTTTCTCCCCACTCGAGTTCACGCCGCGGAAGCGTGCCATGGTCGACATTCTTCTGTTCGGTGACTCGTCGGCAATTCTCTTCCATCCGTCTCCACCTCCGTCGTGCCGCATCACCACCGCCCACCTAGCTATAAGAAGCCACCCCGCATGCTTCATTCCCATCCCCGGATCTCGAAGTAGTGCTCGAGGTGGAGAAACTCGAGAAGCAACAAAGTTGGAGGGAAGAAGCAAGATCGAGTTACAAGATCTAGTTGTTGCTCGTGGATCTAGAGTTGCCAACTTGAAGTGAAGAAGAGATATGTTTTTCATAGAAGAAGTTTCGATTTGCCTTGTATTAATTTTCGTGATAGGGTACACGATGGTCGAGTTCACGCCCTCGTTTTTCGGACCCTTTGGGCATTCGCCATGTTCGGATAATCATTTTCTTGCTCCTTCTTCACTGTCCCCGTCTTAATCGCTTTCTAGATTAAGTCGGTGGTTGTATTGGTTGCTCGTAGTCGTGTTCTCTCTAGAATCCCGAGTGGCTTAGCGTTCGAAGTTGTGTAATCTTCCGTGTAATTCTAGATCTGTGAAATGTAATCACGTTTTCCCTTTTCCCTGTTCTTGCTTCGAATCTCGGGACGAGATTCTTTTTAAGGGGGGTTGATTGTAACACCCCGGTGTTACGATCTTGCTTACCTCAGAGTTAACGCCTAAGAGAAATCTTCATAAACAAATCTCTCGAGTTCTTAAATTTTAGCCTACATAAATTATAAACAAATTCTATAAAGATATATATACTCGTGTAATTGTTCTAATAAGCATTCTTCCGTTATAAATATACGTAGCATGCAATGGATATATGCATATGTGTACGTAGATTAGTGGCAAGGAAATAATCATGTTTCTAATTGCTTATGTCTTCTTTATGGTTTCGGTTTGGTTAAAAGAAATTGGGAAAAACAAAACGCGTACACACACGTCTGCACTGCTGAGCCTGTACAGCTTCTGCTGGCAGCTGGCCTCCACTACTTGTGTACTGCCGTAGCGCTAGCCGCCTCTGCGCTTGACCATCTCGCGTCGCGCCAGGCGCCACTGCCATGCTCTGCTGTCACCGCGCCGTGCTGCTGGCTGCTCGAGTCGACGCCCTCCCCGTGCACGTGGACTTGCCGACCTCTGCGGCGCCGTCGCCTCGGCGTCACGTCCGCCTGTGCCGCCTTGTTCGTGGTAACACGCCGTGAAACCGTGGTGGTGGCCACGTCGTTGAGGCAACGTGGTGCTCGCCCCTCCATGCGTTTCACCTACCTTGTTGAGCCTCTGTACATGTGCATCTGCCGCCGAGTCTGGTTGATGGCCCGGCCACGGTGGTGATGGGATACCTCGCTGCATTGCTTGTCCTGCTAGCCAACGCCGGTGAGACCGCGCGCTCTGGCCTTGCCACTCCGCGCTGCCCGCGTCCAGCCAAGCTGAGCCATCCCATCCCGGCACTCCACGACACGCTCTCTCGAGCCTCACCGTGCGGACGCCTAGGTTCATTAACGCAGCCCCGGCCGAAGTTGGCCGAGCATTCGAGAGCCACTGCCCCGTCCCTTGCTGCCGAGGGTACCGCACCACTTCGCAAGTTAAATGCGCGATGTCCGTGATATCTCATCTGATTCAGTCCTTCAGCAGTGAGCTTAGGTAGCTAGCTAGCAGCCCGACCCTCACCCAGGCGCAGACTGGTCGCCGATTTGGCGTTCTGAACGCCGCGGCCGTACGCGCCGTCGGAGACGATATGTTGGGGGTAAGTTGTAGAGTTGGTAGCTATCTAGCAGTTCAGTTGCTCGTACTCGTGAACTCGGCGTGACCTCCTCTAGCTGGTGCTCGTGCTATCTTGGCCAGGGAGCTCGTCGACGGTGTGATGACGACGCGATGGTGTCCATGGTGAAGCGCCGCCGACCGCGTTTGCGCGTAAGTGGCTAGACCACCTCGGCATCCTCGGCTTCGACTCGCACCTGAACCAGCATCACGGTGAGCTTCGATGCTTCTCCGACCTGTCGAGACTGTGTAGGACCTCCGGCGAGCGTCGAGTCTCCGTGCTCTTCTCGTACGTGAGAATTAGAGGGAGGTAGTATGGTTGGAAAAGAAAGGAAGTCCAGGGGGTTATGGGTGAATCCATGGGAGACATGTGAATAGTATAAAAGGGCTGGTCAGAATTTAGAAAGAATTCTGGATTCCCGACGTGAGTGTGCTTAGCTTTTTCTAAAAGTCGTCAAATCCTTGCTGGTTTGTAAAGTTTGTTTAACTTTGAAATTAAGCCCTAAAATCATGATTCTTGTTTTGTTAGACTCCTGATAGTATGCACTAGAGATAGTGCAAATATATCACCTAGAACTTAGTTTTAGGTCTGCAATGAATAACTAAATGTGTGCTTATATAATTGTTATGCTTTTCTTAGTGGCCGTTTGATAACTTGGGTCAACCTGCGATTCCCACACTAGGATAAAATAAGTATAAAGTACCTTCTGAAATTATTGTGGGATCAGAATAATTAGTTTTCTAAGATAACTGATAAACCTTAGTTGAGATATTTATTAAATCAATAAAATTGATAAGGCGACAACTTGGTTTGTATAACTAAATATTCGTTGGAAAAATAAGGTCTGATCCAACAACATGGGAACGCAGCCTAGCATGTTAGAGTTGGCTCGTTGGCTTGAGAGGCGCGATCGTATTATAAGTGTTGCGATTGCAGTTATTTATTTACGTCTCCACGTTGCATCTACGAATATCATAATAGGAACGATGAAGGATTATGGAGTCATCTCTGGAGGTCGCGAGAAAAGATGGTGTTTCGCTGATCGTGTCATCGTGATGGAATACTAACTTTGGTTATCTCTTACCAGGCAAGCCCCGGTGCATAACCCCTATTATTCTCGCACTTTACTTTATGCTTGTGCATTAAGTTTTAAGGAGTTGAATGAAATCCACTTGCATAGATATATATTGATCCCATGAGTATTACTAGTATTCCAGGATCGTGTAGATTGCTATGCTATAGGAATTCGGTAGAAGTCGAGCGATTATCCGTCACTCGCGAGAGATAGGAAAATATTGTTATTATTATTATTATTATTATCTTATATTATCACATGGAATACATGTGGATGATAATTGGAGATCGAGCGAAGGGTACTCGGATTTGGATTTGGACTTGGTCGGGTCACATACTTATTATCCCGAGCACATACTTGCTTATGGGAGCGGGAAGACCCGTTTCTTTCGTGCCTTGGTTTCCGGCTCTTTCCACGTCGACGGGCCGGAGGCGGGGATAGGTTGGAGGTCCTTGCACCATATTGAGGCTTAGGGCCTCAAGTATGGGGGCTTGGAGTCCACGTTGGGGTGAGGACTGGAACCCTTGGCGGGGAAGGAAGGGGTTAGTCTTGCTGTGCCAAGGCTAGGTACTGCGAGGCGTGTGTTTTGGGGTACCAGTGGGCTACATTGATTCATGAATCGCCGATTGTTTCGGTAACGACTTGACTATGGTCTAGCACCGTAGTAAGAAGTGGAATATGGAAGATGGAATTAAGATGGATCGATTGCTCAACCCTTGCTTGAAAGTAGAACAGTGCTTACATAGAAATGTTAGGTAATGAGCTTAAAAGATGGCTAATAATATGAAAGTAAGGACATACGTTTAGTAATGCTTCTTGCAAATGAAATTAACCCACAAGCCAGATAGCCTTGCATATTCCTTGGAGTCTTTTACTTCCTCCTGACGGGTAAGTCTCGCAGAGTACAATTGAGTACTCAGGGTTTGTTCTACCCTATTGCAGGTGATAGGTGCTACTTAAGCGACTATGTGTGTGGAAACCTCCTAGTGGGCTCGCCGAGGATTTCCTTTACGATGCGGACATAGAGTTTATTTGTAACCTTCATCAAAAATATTTTTACAAAAGAAAGAATCACCTTTACCTTTCAACCGATGAATACAAATATTATTATGTTAATATTTAACTTGTCTTATTCTATGAGATAATTGATTAAGATAATATACCGATGTTGTAATTAATGTGATGTAAGAAATGGCTAAAACTCGTTGTAAGCTTTACTCTCTCATTTATGATCCGGGTTGTAAAATGTGGATTGTTTCGAGTTCTCCTTCGGGTGTGCTCGACAGAATCGTTTGATTTAGTACACTTTGGAGGTACTTAGTGTCTAGAGGAAGACAAGTACTTTGAAAGTGTATTATTTTAGGCGGTTCTGCCACATGTTGAGATCTTGTGTGTTGAATTTTCCGGAGAAATGGGATGAATGTTTACCATTGGCAGAATTCTCATACAACAACAGTTATCAAGAAACTATCAAAATGGCACCTTTTGAGGCATTGTATGGTCGAAGATGCGAGAACTCCACTACACCGGTCGAGCCCGGGGAACGAAGGTTGTTTGGAGTTGATCTTGTGAGAGCAAGCGAAGAGAAAGTTCGCAGATACTGAGAAGAATATGAAGATAGCACGGTCCCGCCAAAAGAGTTATGCGAGATAGGAGGCGTCGGCCATTGATATTTGCTACAGGAGATTATGTGTATTTGAAGGTATCACCTATGAAAGGAGTTACCCGATTCGGAGTTAAGGGCAAGTTAGCACCACGATACATTGGCCCGTTCCGGGTTATTGGGTACTTGTGGAAAAGTAGCATATCGTTTGAAGTTGCCGAACGGTTGTCACCGTGCACAATGTATTTCATGTGTCACAACTCAAGAAATGTCTTCAACCACGACAAAATTGTTGACATTGAAGGAATTGAACTTGAGTCCGATCTAACCTATTCGAGTATCTGTCGAGTTCGGATCGAAAGATCGAGTTACTCGCAACAAAACAACCAAGTGGTACAAGATACAAGTGGAATCGTCACTCAAAAAAGAGGCTACCGGGAGTCGAAGAGTATCGTCAGAACATTTCCCGAGTTCTATGCTTCTATCTAAGTTATAATTCCCTCTATGAGTTATAACTATTCTAGTGTGAGTTGTAAAAACCCCTTTCCTTATGTCCTTGTTTGAAGATGTGTTGCTTGACACATTTCCTTTTCCATTACTTAACCGAAGGCTTTAAATCTCGGGACGAGATTTCTTTAAGGGGGAAGGGCCGTAACATCTCGATGTTATATCAACTAAAACTCGCCATGTCATCATGTTTAGTCGCAAAGCATTCATGTTAGGCTAACCACGATATGCATTCACTAAAACAAGATTTATATTCTAGGTTGATTGTGCCTCGAGATAATGTTTATTCTTGCTTTTGATAGCCTAGGGGTGTGTCGGCTCGATCAAACGCGATTTCATTTCGAAAACCCTGTTTCCGACAAACTCCGTTTTACCCCCTTTTCTCTAATTCAAAATCTACAAAGAATTTGGGGTTGGTCCAAAAAGCAATATTGTAGGGCTTGATGAGACCTACAATGTTGGTGAACAAAGTTTTTCAAGTTTTCAAAAAGAATTTCAAATAAATTTGAAAATACGGTTTTCCGACGAGTTGTCCCCTTTTCAATTTCAAACCATAATTCAAAAACTATACATATTTTGGAAAAACATCTTTTGGAGAAAGTGTGCAGTTTGAAAAGTTGAGTTTCTCTTAGTTTTGGAGTTTTTCAAGTTGTTTGGAAAAATCCAAAGTAATTTCAAAATATTTCATTCTAGGGTTTTGTTCCCTTTTCAAAATTTGATTCAAATTCTATTTTTCCTTTCAAAATTTGAAAATGTGCCAGTTGAGAAAGTTGTAGAGAATGAAAAATTAGCTAGGGTTGCTTTTTGGAAAATTTTGAGCGCAGTTCAAAAATTTGGAGAAATTTGAAAATTTCTTTTCTGTCCCTGTTGCTGACGTCAGCAATCCCTGTTCTCCTCACTGGCGCCGGCACCGCCGCGGCCATGCCGCTCGGTCGCCGCCGGCCGCCAGCGCACGGCCGCGCGAGAAGCTTCGCCGCCCCGTGTCAGCCCCTCCGTCGCCGTCCTTTGCGCCATCAAGACCCGGCCGGACCTCCTCTCTCCTTATCCTGCCGCCCCCCCTCCGCCTCATCCCGTTGCCATTGCCGCCCGAGCTCGCCTCCGCCGCCGTCGCGCTCGCACCGCCATTAGCCCAAGCAATAGCACCACCGTGTTCGCCGTGAGCTCGCGCAGCCCATCCCGCAACACCAAGATCCCTCGCCCCCGCTACATCGCCCGCGCGCCCATTTTCTTCTCCGCGAACGGCAAGCCGAGCCGCCGAGGATCGCCGCCGTAATCCGTCGTCATCTCTGCGCTTTTTCTCGATTCCTTGGGTGGGTAAGCTCGCCTTGATGCGCGCTCACGATGCTCCCCTTGGTTTGGTCAACGACGCTCAGGACACGCCGGAACGCCGCCCTTTGCCACCGGGTTCGCCGCCGACGCCATTCCCGCCACCGCCAAGCTCTTGCCTCCGACCATCCATCCTCTTCATCTTCAAGCGCACCGTCCCCGCGGTGAGCTCCTGCCTCCGTCCATGTCCTTTGTTTGATCTCTAGGACCTTGTAGCTCCCGGCCGCCGTGTCTCGCCGCCGGCTTGCCGTGCCGCCGCCGCTGCGTTCGAGGCCGAGGCCGTTAGGGCTTCGCGCTGCGTCGCTTGGCTAGCGCATCGCGTCCGCGTAGTCGCGTTTGAGCTAGCGCGCGCGCTAACGCCGCCGGAGAGGCTCCGACGAGCTTCCCCGCCGCGCCGCCGCTCCGCTTTTCCGCCATGGCCGCCGGCGAGATAGCTCCGCCGCACCAGCCATCGCTTTAGCTACCCCGGCCGGTGCGCGCCGTGTCTTGGAGGTCACGTAGGACCAAGTCTCGCCGCCGGAGACCCCGCCGCCGGCGGAAACGCGGCGAGCTTGTCGCCGCCGTCGCCAGCTTCGGCCGAGCTCGTTGGGCGGCGGCTGGCTGCTGTTGGGCCGGGCGGGCAACAGTCTTCAGGCCGACACGGGCTGGAATCGGCCCAGCTTAGTCTTTTCCTTTTTCTTATTTCTTTTTCTATTTCTATTTAGGCGAGAAAATGTTTTATTCTTTCAAAATTCATAGTAAATTGTGTGTAGCTCCAAAAATTCTGAAAATTTTTGTGTGTGTTCCTAGTGATGTCCTTTATCTAGGGAAAATTCAAAATGCCAAATTTGAGTAGTTTTGATATGTTCAAAAATTAGCTATTTTAATTAAAAAATGAGTCTTCCCCGATTTTTAGTAATTTATTTATTTATCCAAAAATCATAAAAATTTATTGGTGCACTGTTTTTGATATAAGCTACTTAAAATTAATTTTTGAAATCAATTTGACAACATTTGTTTTAGGATTTAATTTCCTTAGTTAATTAATTAATTGTTTGACTTTGGATTTGAGTGAAGACCCTAGGTCATCAACCCTAATGACCTTCGGCACTTTAATTAATTGATTGCGCTTGTCCTTAATATTCTTATGCATCTGTTGAGCATCATATTTATATTCCATCATGTTGAAACATATCAATATCGTGTAGATTACGTGAAAGAAAGAGAATCCCGTTGACCCCGGTCCAGAAGGAGGAACCGGTTCGGAGTCGGGTTTCGGTGTTTCCGGTGTTGACGAGTCTCGGGTTTCGTCTACTCTCTTGACCAAGGCAAGCCCGGTTTTCATTCAACCCTACCTTGTATTACAAAGCTTTTACCATTTGTGCTTTTACTTTGATGCATTAAGTTTTAGGAGTTGAGTTAAAACCCTAATTGATGCATTACCTACCTTGTTACTTGTATATCATCCTTGGTACCGGTTTATTTCGAAAATGCTTAGTATGCTTAGTCTTGCTTTAGTAAGTAGGTTTTCAACTGAGTTACTTCAGAACTGTTGGAAGTTGATTTCACATGTGGCATCTTAATGTTGGTAGCTAATGATTAGTAAGATCGGTCGGGTAACTTGCATCATATGGTTGATGTAGTGTTTCCGACTTGTCGTTAAGGACCGGCCGTTGTTTGGCCGGTGGACAAGACTTTGCAACTACTCACATATCTACGGAAAAGCTTTACCCTAGGATAATCTAAGGACTAGTACGGTGAGCCCGTGCACTTGGGAGTGGCGAGATGGCGGGAGTACAATACCCTCGTGGGCCGTGTCCCCCGGAATGGAGGTGTAAGTGTACTCTCGGGTGGCGCGGAAGCTGAGCCTAGTTCTAGAATGTCCGACGGTATTGTTGATATAATTGTGGGTTAGAGTCCCACTTATATCGTGTGTTTAGGGATCCTCAGTGAGTAAATCGATTCGAATCGTCGTGCTCCTCGGTTATGGAGACTTGATCCTCCGACCATACATCGTAGATAAAAGTGGTGGCTACTTTACGATAGAGATAAAAGAGAGTTGTATGAATTATCTTGATCTGTGGTTTATCTAGGAGTTAGTTTAGCATAAATAACCCCACGGGTTAACTTGAAAGTAAAACTTGAGGTTAAGGACTCACTCTTAGTGAAACTTTACGCAAAAGAATTGATTCTTGCTTTGGACCTTACCTTGATTCCTATCTCGCTGCATCCCGAGTCTTCACCACCTTTTTCGTCGGGTTAGTCTTGTTGAGTACTTTTGTACTCGGGGTTTGTTAAACCCTTGTTGCGGGTGAGTCTCATGCTCGGGTGTGTTTCGAACCCCGTTGCATGACGGTCGTTCCAGAGTGACGACGAGTAGTGTGTTTGGCCTTGGGCAAGCATCACGTCCGAGGTGTTGTATAAAGTTATCGTAATGCTATCTACTACTTTATGGTTTGTAATAACTTAACTTAGGTTTTGTAAGATTTAAAACTTCTAGGGTTGTAAACTTATGTTGTAAGACTTCCGCTTATCACTCGATGTATATTATATTATTGTAAACCGTTGTACACGCAATGTCTCTTGTAATGATTGATCCATGCTCGGAGAATCGTGGATACTTCGGGTTTAACCCGACAGAGCTAATTAAGTCTTGTGGAACACGTGCATTATCATCCGAGGTCTGTTAAGACAAGGATTAGTGCATGTGGGCCACATTACTTAGGAGGTTCTGCCACACAGCAATAGCCTACATGAAAACAATTATGCACTTGAAATCTTGCATGGACACATGTAAAGAGTATGATAAAATGCAGCACACAAGGAAAAAAATTCAGAAGGTGCTATTAGTAAAGAAAAGGTAGCCTAGGCTAATTTTTTCTACTTAGCAAGCACCCCCAAACAATTAAGTATCAATCAGGAAGGCAAATGCCCAAGTAGTCCCATAATTAAGTTTTTGTAGTACCTCTAGAACAAAAGCTGGAAATTTATTTCATGAATATTAGCTGCGCACTGACATAAGTAATAGAAGATCAATACCTATGCTGGTTTCGAAATTTAGTGCTGACCAGTGAGGTTTTGATCTCCAATAACCCTCTCATTTCAATGAATTGGTAAAACTGAGCAATAGCTGCTACTTCGGAAGCTAACTTTGCAAGCCTCTTGGTTGACCCGGTTGTAGCAAATTGAGGAGTATTGTTTTAAAAGGAACATATAGTAGAATATATTCATGAAGTATGGATAACCTGTATACCTAAATAGGATATGATCAAGTAAGCAAATGCATTTTGATGCAACCATAATCTGTATTTCAACCAACTACTTGAGAGCTAAACTGACATGGAAAAAGAGGAATCCAACTATTGAAGGCCCTGAAATTTTTCTGAACTAATAGGCTATCTAGAACAACGACAGTCCTATGTGCTACATTTTAATAACATGAACCTTTGCGAGATCGAGCTTTGCACACCGGAGACCAGAAATCTAATCAATATGTGCTTTACCTAAAATTCAATATAGAATAGTGACATTAATGTTTTATCTTTCAATATCATGAAACTTTGAGAGGTCATTTTGTAACACATTGGAGGCTGGAGGGATGGACAACAAATTAAACCTTGCATTGTCTGAAATTAGTAGTCCATTGGGTTTATTGTATACCTGCATGCAATTATCTAAATCTAATCTAATGTGTACCTAAAGTGATGTGATCTTATTATAGAATCTAGGGGCAATTGGTCCTGGAAAAACTTTGGAACTCATAGATGGTTACCTTTCCTGATATGATATCGACACTATAATATTCATTATCAGAAACCGCTGAAGTAACGAATATGTCAAAGGAAAATTTAAAATTGGAGAATCAAATCATGAAGTGGTAAGGTTCAACATGGTCTCACCATTTTTCTTTTTAGGCAAAGTTTGTTGCCGTCCCTGAAACATTTTTTCATAAGCATAATAAATTAAATCTATGTGCCTGCAAAGCAAAAGAAAAGGATATTAGATACAAGAAGAGTCCATCAGGTGGAATGCAGCTATCCTGTGACCATTACAGTACAAAAAACATGAGTGGAGCTATGTAAAACAGAAGTATGCTTGCATAGAAAGAGCACATATAAACCTCCTATAATGGATATGTATTTTTTGGTAAAGATGACATGATCCAGAGAAGCAGATAAAAGTAGCATGTATTCACTTGAACTTGGAAATTCGAAACTAAACCTAACAGTACTCACCACAGCGAGAGTATCTGCAAATCAGCTGACTTTATTTGCCATTCTCCATAATGTTTTGCTATGAAACTTAAGTAAATGGATTTAATTCACAGAAACACATAAAAATAATTTAAGGATTTGTAATGGATTTTGCTAAGCACTAACTGCTGATAGACATCAATCCCCGCTATCCTATTTCAACAAACCTAAACGCATGTACGATCTGAGACAAATGTTTGGTATCATTACATATAAAAGAACTCGACTATTAAAATAGAGCACCGTTATTCTGAAGTAGCATCATACCTTCTAGGAAGCAGGGGACCGTAACAGACATGGTAATGTTACTGTTTACCTACTGGGCTTTAACAAATAAAGAAAAAATCTGACTAATTAAAGTTCACCTTGCAAATCAGGAGATAGGAAAATTCACGTAAGAATCCATCGAGTTGGTCAGTAATCTGAGTAGATACAATGCGCAGATAACTCAGAAGCAAGCAGAGGAGTCACAAGAACCGACCAAAACAATATCTCAAAAGTTAATCGAACCCCTCGCCTTTCTTTAGGAGCTCAGGAACCCAAACCATAGTAAATACTGATATAACCCAAACCGTAGCAAATATTATGGACCCTTTGCACGGTTATGTTTCCATATAAGTCCTCCATACTGAAATTTTGTGTACCCACGGCATGGAGACAATACAGACTTAGTGAACTTTAGGATGTCCATCCCACGGTAAAGTTGCCACACATGAAATTGAGCAAACCATGGTTAAATTGCAATGTCCATCCCACGGTAAAGTTGCCACACATGAAATTGAGCAAACCATGGTTAAATTGCAATGTCCATCCCATGGTAAAGTTGCCACACATGAAATCGAGCAAGCCATGGTTACTCCATTGAGCAAACCATGGTTAAATTGCAGACCATGGTAAATATTGATATAACAAAGGCATGGAAATATGGATGGCTCATAGGCCACCTCCCAAATCAAATTTAGGCACTTTCTAATTCGAATTTAACAGCACACCCATGAACAAAGATTAGGAAAAAAAAGAGAGGAGAAATCACAGTTTAGGGTTTGGCACATCCTTACCTAGGGTTTCATTGAGCAGAGGAGAGCACGTTGGTGGACAGCAGGAAGCAGTGAGAAGCTTGCGCAGAGGACGGGGAAGAGGGGAGGACGCCGTCGGTCTGCACCCATGCCGGCGCGCAATGCCGCCGCAGCCGCCGCCTCGTGCTCGCCGCCGTCCCGGGCCGCCGCCGTCGTGCCTCGCGCCGGCACGGCCGGCCGCACTGGGCGACGCCGCTGTACCGAGGCCGCGCGCGCCCCCGGGGCCGCACCGGGCCGCCGCCGCCATTCCCTGCGCTGGGCGCTGGCGGCGGGAGGGAGGCGCGGCGCGAGCGGCGGGAGGTGCGGGCGGAGCCATGGAGCGGGTGAGGAGGAGAGGGAGAGGATAAGACTGTTTTTTTTTTTGGAAGATGCTGGAAGTAGAATTGGAAGCCTGCTATTTATTCGGTTGAATGGCTTCGGACGAGAAGCTGGAGGAAGCTGAGTAGAAGCCGATTCTAGTTAGAAGCTGGAGCGGGTAGAAGCCGCTTCAGTTAAATCTGGCCATCAAAAATGAAATCTAAGGGTGGTAAAAAAAGGGTGACGTGGATAGCTTTTCCTTTCGTGGAGTCGTTCCTCTTTGTATTTGTTAAATGTGTGTAGATCTCCATTGGAAGCCAAGGTTAGGTTTGATAAAACTTCTGTAGCAAGCCTATCAAAAAACAAAAAAAAACTTCTGTAGCAAGTGTACTACTTGACTCGTTTTGTTTATGTAAAGACGACGCACGACAAATGGCCTTGGATCCAGTACTGCTGGTAGATGTCTTGATTGTAGTGGCCGGATCAAAGTAGCCTTGTATCCTCATGGATGCTTGTGAAAGCAACAAGAGTACGGGGGGCTTTAGGAATTAACAGCATGATTAGCACTAATTAATATATCTAGGTAGGAGCTTTCTTGGAAGTGAGGTCCCTAGTGTAGCTTTAGCATCAACATCTTAAAACGACAAAGACAAAGGGGTCGGATCAATAAATAAACAAGTTGATCTATCGAGGACGGACAACAAAGACCCATATGCGTGTACATTAGCTACTAGCTATGCCTAATCAGCAAGTAAGCATCATGATCATGACTGGCCCAAGTTTTTCTAAAGCTAAAGAAATTGGTGGTTTCATTCCGTGCATTGCTGTTGCTTCTTCCCTGAGAAATTTGCATTGGTTCCAACACACACCAAACCGCTTGGCTCGCAGGAACAAATAAAGCCCCCAAACACCCACTCTGCTTGGATGGAGGAAAAAAGAGTAGAGAATAGGGCATAAATGGTGTAGTTAGCCCAATAATACGATTAATCAATGTCCAAAGTACACAAGGAATAAAGTTGCATTGAGAGCTTGCAATATATGTAAGCTACATGCATGCACTACTGAAAATAAGAGTGCAAATTTTTAACATTAAAAAGCGTGATCATAGTGAGGAAAGAAATAAATGATAACTACACGGTATCTTTCTTTGGAACAAACAAACAGTGACGCACTATCGTTGTCTAGTGCTACCTCTATCTGGAAAGAAGAATACTAGTCTACTTTTGTATTAATTTAAGCTATCTAAAGTTTGTATCATAATATCAGTGTTTATGACACTAAATAAATAAGTATATATTATTAAAATAGAATAAAAAATATTTATACTTATTTGTATCATAAATATTGATAGTACCTCTGTATATAAACTTGGTACATTACATACTTTGCTAGAGTTGTTACTTTTTATCAGCCGGGAAATAATTAAAGAAAAAGGAAGCCATGAACCTTATTTGAATTTATTTACTTAGGAGTGATGGAAGACAGAGTAGAGAGAGGGCATATATGACAAACAACATGCTTTGGAGAGAGAGAGAGAGAGAGAGAGAGAGTCCTTGTCCCCTGGACATCTTTTCAATTATTAGAAGTATTACTCGCTCCTAAATAAGTGTCGTCGTGAGTTTCCGCGTCACGCGCGTTTGACTGATTTGTAGAAGATATATGTAATATTTTTATCTTCAAATAAATTTATTAAAAAAACTAAGCGTAAAGATCTTTTCGATGATACTATTTACTTAACATAAATATTTATATATTTTAATATATAATTATCGGTGGTGGTTTCTCGGGAAGCGAGAACGATATTTATTTAGGGACGGAGGGAGCATACGATGAATAGCAAAGGGTGGTGCTAATGCGTAACAGAAGTAACTAGCAGCGGACGTACATCGTCAGCCCTGTCGGCATCGGTGGTAAAGGCTTGTGAGTGCGTGTTTGGGAATAAAGGGAATAAACTTGATATGGAATTCCTCCTTTCACAAGCACACACAGGGGTAGATACTAGACAGAGAAGGATGCCAATGCATCCATGCAATTTGCATTGGTGGATAATCTAGGTTATATTCTTGTGGCATATGGAAACAATTAACATCTACTACATCTCTCCATCATACTCTATATACTCCATATGTCTCAAAAAGAGTAACTTTTCCTTTGACTTATATCGTGTTTGACCTATAGTAAAAAAAAAAAATGACATCAAGAAACCGTTAGTATTATTCAAAATTTTATACATATTAATAATAAAATAAATAAATAAATAAATATTAAATTACCTCTAATGATAAAGTAAGTCATAACAAAAATATATGATATTTATATAAAATTTTTGAATAAGATAGATAATCAGATAAGATGTCTGAAAATAAATAACGATGCTCGTTTTTGGGACACAAAGAATATGCATGTCACTGCCCTAGCTCCCTCTCGCAATTAAATGCCTTGCAAAGGACTCAATCATCACGCGTGCAAACAACCCGCCCGATTGGCGCAAAAGAAACTAAATTTAAATTTAGGCCTATTTGGATGCACTAGTTAAACTTTAACTAGTTAATTTAGTTGTAGGCATACAAACAAGCTATTCTGTCCTAGCTAAGGTTTAGGCCTTGTTTAGATAGGTTTAGTTATTTCAATTTTGTTTGTATTTGTAAATACAAATATTGATAAATTTTGATAAAGTACAATAAATTTAGCTAATATTAGCCATCATTTACCACTTGAAGTTTGGTGTCCAATCATCTAGTTAAAGTTTTTTTTTAGGTTTAGTTACTTCAACTTACGTAAAGACAATTCAAATTTGGCTAAATTTAGCTAAGTAGTTAAAGTTTTTTTTTTGACTTTTTTAGTTTATTCATTTTGCTACATGTATAGACATATTATTATATATCTAAATTTGTCGCGAAATAAATATATCAAAATAATAAGTCAAAACGCCTCATAATTGTAACAGAGGAAGTAAAGTTGAGTTGAGTGTACCAAACGTGCCCGCGGCAATGCGAGCAAACCATGGCGTCGCACTAGTGCTCAGCGCATAAAGCACACCTAGCAGCTGGGAGTATGCCAGCATGGGACTGGGCCGTAGCCTAGCTTAGCTACGGTTCTTCTTCCTCGGCCTCCATTGGAGGAGCGAGGGATCAGCGTCGGAGGGACCTCTAGCTCACGCTCGATCTCTCCGCCACCGTACACATGTCCTGTCCTGTCGTGAACTCGTGAGCCGTGACGTGCTCCACGATGCGCGGCGAGGTTCGCATTCGCGGGGACGACGACAGGGACGCGACGCGACCACTTGGATTGGATAACGAAATAACCAGCAGATAAGCACGCGCGACGGCCGTCCGCCCGTCGTCGTCGACGTCGTCGTCGTCAAGGCCGGTCACACGGCGGGGAGCACAGGGCGCGGCGGCGCAGCGGGATCGGTGGATCCGACCGCGCCGGTGCGGTGGCGCCACGCGTCGCGAGGCGAGTGGGTGGCGTGCTGTGGCGGAGTGCCGGGAGCTCGCGTGGAGGCATCCGTAGCCGTCCAGGAGGTCGCTGTCCTGGATCTCTGCGACGACCTCAGCGAGGCGCGCGTGAGAGAAAATGGGTGGGTTGTGTCGTCTTGGTGATGAGCTAATCATGAAGCAGCAGGACCATCAGCTCCTTATTTATTTTTATTTATTGACACATATACAGTGTGGAACATAAAAAGGGAGGCTTTATGGAAAGGTGGCAGCAGAATTATGAAACGGTGAGCAGGAGTTGACAGGGATCATCTCATCCACCATCCCCATTGGAGGCTTCAGCTTCACCGTGCAAGAAACCACGTGAGTGTTTCTAGTGGTCCAAAATTAGGTTTGCCAGTACTATTCCTAGAGTGTGTTTTCCGGCGACTATAATTAAGGCTCCGTGTTTATACAAGGAATAAAAGAGCACGTGGTTTTGGACATGTGTACGGGTGACGAGCTGTTCATCTTTCCATCTAATAATAAAACCATGTCCCTTCTTATCATTTTACATCTGTGAGGATGGTCCAAGTCCAAATTAGGTTTGCTAGTACTATTCCTTCAATTCACCTCTTTTTTACTAATTTAAGGAAGTTATAAGGAGAAGTTATTGAGTTCTTTCAATAATTACAGACAAGGTAAATTTTTTTATCACCCTGTTGGCGCGTTTTTCACAGACAAGGTAAATTTAAATGAAAGTTTAACATGATTCTATAACTTTCTTCTATGAGGATGTAAATTGGCAGTCCATAAAAGAAATATACGCAAAACTTATCCTTCAAATGGATTCATTTTTTGTGGGATTTTCATGAACTAGGGGACACCCTTGACACGTTGCCCCGTCCTCTCACTTTGAGAGTTGAGTCATTGGTCGTTTCCAATCGTAGATGAGAAGCAAACCCTAGCGATGTCCTCGATGACTTGCTCGACCATGGGTGTGCAGGTGGAGACGTCTTGCTAAGGCATCGTTCCGGTGAAGGAAGGTCGTTGCGGAGCCAGCTTCGCGTGTCGGAAAGGTGTGGTCGGCCTCCTCCGTGCTCCATCCTATAGCTAGGGTAGGGGCCTAGCGAAGCCCCTATAGACTCTATCAACACTACTCGTGAAAAGTTAACACCTCTGATTATTAATCGCAACATGTCAACCATATGTTTAAGTTGGTGAGTTAGTTTGAGTACATTGACTTCTTCAAGACTAAAGGTTTAAAGTTGAAACCCCATCATCTAACTAACCAATTTAATTTGCATCGGCCTTTTGTGCATACCTTCTCCACGACTAAAAGCTTAAAGTTGGTAGTACTAGCAACAGTAATTAAGAAAAGCATGCGTAAGGATGGTTGGGGTTAGGTTATTTTCTATAATAATTCAAAACATTAATACTATTTTGTCTCTACAGATTTACTATAAAAATATTTTGCATGATCATTATTTGATATAAGTCTTGGTACTTTTGCTTTTATAGATTGAATTTATCAAACTTGAGATTCACTGAATTTTAAACGAAGGTGAACAACTTTTTAGCTAGGATGGTGGATAGTGGAAGCATTCAACTTGGGGCAGCCTTTTTTTATGTGTGCATGGTACTGGAACAAACTACTACGTGTGCAACCGACGTACTAGCATGGAGCACGGTGAATGGTCGCGTGTGTCGCGGCTTTGCTTTGTTCTGCTTCAGCTTTGCATCCTCCAGCTCTGCCCCCGTACGTCATCCCGGCCGGCAACCTTATCCAGCAAAAAGCCGGAATCCAGAGCTGCATCCATCCATCCACATCCGCGCACCTGTCGGTGTCGCCGGACCGGCCGACCCCTACTAGCAGCACAGCTAGATACGCCACCACAGCACGGCCGCCGCCGGCGTAAGCATGCACAAGCACAAAAGAGAGCAGCCCGGTCCCGCTTCCCTCCGATCGTCCGATCGGCGGCGGCAGCGCCGCCCAACAACGGCCGGACGGGGGCGCCCGCCGCCGCCAACCGCATGCACATCATCGTCTGGCGCTGCTGCCGGCGGCGGCGGGGACACAACACACCGTGCTCTGTCTCTGTGCCTGTGCATGCATGATGCATGACGCATGACGACGCCAGCACGCACGGAATGACGACGCCCGTGCCGTGCGCCGGAGGAGGACGCACGGAACGACGACGGCCGTGCCGTGCGCCGGAGGAGGACGACGAAGGAGAGGATGTGGTGCAGCAAAAGACTTCTCGCCGGCCGGCCATCGGCCATCGCACGCACGCCCATGTCAGGGAAAAGCAGCTGCTGGCCTGCCGCAGTGCACAGTGCACACACATGCCGTGTCGTCCAGCTAAACACGGATGAGGGCTCAAAAGAGAAAACGACGGCGACCCCTCCACATCACGCGGCCGCAGTTAGCATGGCGGTGTCATCTATCCCCTCCTGGTCAGGTCATCTCGTCTGCACGAAGCGGAGCCGGACGACGCCGACGCCGACGTACACGTCACACATGCGGCCGTGCCGTGCCATGCCCGGCCGCGGCCCCTCTTCCACGACGCTTTCGCCAAATTACCGTCCTGCCCCTGCGTTACATTTACCGTTCTACCCTCCATCGGCCTAATAAGTTAAAAACTTGCGTGAGAATTGACAAGAGCAGACAGAGCACTACTCCGGGTATTGGACGCACTCTCCCTCTTTTGCATGATCGTCGTCGCCTTGTCGAGTTGTACAAACCAAAGTCGTCTCACCCCTCTTCTAGCCCGTGACGTGAGTGAATCACGTGATCCCAAACAAGAGTGGCTTTTTTTTTTTTTTTTTCAATCCCATTTCCAAACGGGCTGGGCATTTCTTATACACGGCATTGTTTACGTGCCTAACCGGCAACAACTCAAGCTAACAGCTGAAATTAGGCCATACGTGACGTACAACCGCCATTGACTTTTGTGCTTCAACACATTTTTAATTAAAAATCAAACCACTAGGCTCGCTTCATTAGGGTAGAGGAAAATGCTCGGCTGACTTGTAGCGAGAACTAATGAATAATACGTCCGGAGCTTAACATGTCAAAAACAAGATAAGGTGACAACGACTATTTCTTTTCTTAGAAATATGCACGTAAACTCATCCCTACAACATGTTTGTGCACGTTCTGCCCCATCGGAACTTCGGATACTAGATATGAAAATTCTAGGATCGATGAAATCATCACCATCCGTTTGATGATGTCATATAACAACTGAAGGAATAGAATAGTTATAACGAGCGTCTCTACTGCCACCCAGTCAAGTTATTTTTAGTATTCTTGCAATTGAAAGAATGGGTTTGACGAGTATCTCTGGAAGATTGTTCGGCTCATGGTTTCTGTGGCTGATAAGTCGGCTGATGTTGTTTGTTATGAGAGAACAACACGTAACATGGACGATAAGTTCAAAGGAATAGGACACACACGTGATGTTGGTGAAATCATCATCAACCGCTCGTTGGATTTAGTATCGTCATTTACAGCTGAAAGAATAGTTAACGGAGTTTGAGTCTCATGAACCAAGATAAATGTGGATCCCACCATGAAAACAAATACCTAACGAACTGGACTTTGGTTCTCAAGTGACAACGACTCAAAGCTCAAATCAGGTTTCAAGAACCTGTCAAATCAAACTGCTTATAGTAAACAAACGCCCAAGAGGAGCCAATAAAACAAGGCCTTGCTTAGATCCCCAAATTCGCCACCAAATTCACTACAGAAGTCTAATTTATTCCCCGTCACATCAAAATGTCGACTTTGTCGTAGATCTTAAATGTAGATGAAATCAAAAACTAATTACAGTTTGATTTGATTATGCTGCGAGACGAACATTTTGAGCCTAATTAGTCAAAATTTGGACAAATTTTTTACCAAATACAAACGAAATCTTCTGATCTTGACTGATTTGACACGACAATTTATCTACGCAAACTCCCAATTTGGCCGGAACTAAACAAGGTCCAACAAGAAACAGACCGGCCTCGTATTCGTCCCGAGTGCCATAAATTATACTCACTGTACTGTTGGCACGGCCGGGGAATTTTGACGCGCTCGAGCAAACCATCCATCCCATCGAATTTAAAATCGGCACGGAGCTGGCCGGCCGTCTTTAATGGTTGCTGCTTCTTTAATTTGTTCCCATTGTTAGGTTTGCCCATCCTTGAATGTTCTGCGTTTTATAAATGTATATGTATACTAATATGATTCTGCTGCATCGATACTATTATTCTACAATGTGTTGGTAAATATATATACTCCTTCCTACACTGGTGGAGGGTTCTGGCGTCACGCCTGCGTCATGCTTTGCTTTGTGTACAGTTATTTTGAGCATGTTTTTATCATGTTGCTACTGAAATATTTGCTTATTGTCGTGCTGATTTAAATCAACCTAGACAACATTATTTGTTTAAAAGAAATTAGAACCAGTATAATATTATCTTATCAAATAAATTATTTTTCATTTTTAGATGCCAAACCATTTTTTATTTTTTTGATAATATAAAACCACCTATGAGTCTAATTAGAGTACCAAATTTATCCAATTTCAATAGTTGGAGGTGCCTAGTATGGTTAAAGAAAAGGTCAATCGCCTCCTCTATTTTTCCTGGTGGTGTCGACCCTTTTCGGTGGATCGCTTCTGCCTGGCTGATTCTGCTTAATGCTGATTTGTTGTGAGAGAAAAACATTGTTGGATAGGTGGCAGCGTTATACGAGTGTCGATCAATCAAAGCCGTCAGTCGCAACCGTGTAAAAAATGCGAACTCTTTGTTGTAGGTATCAAAGGTCGTGGTGAATGCGACATCAAACTGTTGCCACATGTTTCTATATTTTATTTATTTATTACAGGGAAAAGTCAGTGAGATATATTACTGGTAGGAAATAAAGAGACAATTATTCCCCTGAACAAGTGATTCCTTCCCGAAAGGAAAAGAGAAGAAAAGAGTATCTATCCATCCATCTAATCTATATCCTGGTTGCCACAAGTGACGAAGAGATAGGCTTCACTGCTGGTATCATCATCAGAAAAGAGCACTCACACTTCACTGCTGGTATCATCAGACAGAGCTGTCAGCCGGCTGATGAGCTGAGGAAGGAACGGGCCCCCGGGGCCGGGGGTGTGCAAATTATGCAGCGGCGGGCGCTAGTGCCACTTGGTCCGGGCAAAAGGGGAAAATAAACGAGAAGGAAAGCAACACCTCCGACTAGGCAACAGCAACGGGATAAAATGGGAAGGCAACAGCAACGGGATAAAATGGGAGGGGATGCATCTAAATCTGGTTGGAGCAGGGCAACGCCAAAGCCACCACGTACAGCCTCCCTCCACAAAAAGGCATCCACACATGATTATTCCACTCACACTACTTTCTCTCGACCTCTCGTGTTGTGCCTGTGGATCCTGGGTCTTGTTCAAGGGAACACGCTCCTAATTCATTTTAAGGAAGAAAAAAAGCATAACAACAACTTCTGGAGTAGATGTAAATCAATGTCCCTGCACCGTACTTGATCATCAATTGAGCCAATTCCAAATGCTGCAAAACTACCAGGATTTAAAATCCCTGATGAGCCAGCCAATCAATTTTGCATGTACTACCAACTCACATAAATCAGGGATGCAACAATGCCATGCGCACGCAGCCATTTCTTTGCTATAGTCCTCCTCGTCCAATCCGCAGCGGCGGCCAATGGCGGCAATCCTTCCACTTGGACATGTGCAGACTTTTCACCGCCTTTTATTTCACTGCCGATGGATCCAGGTCCAGCCGGGGCGACGAGGCCGCCCGGGCGGTAGATCGATCGAGATGAACCACCAAGCACGACCACCGGGCCGCTGCACAATAATGGTAAAATAAACTCCGCGTTAATTACCGTGCAGAGAGAGATAGGCGGAGGAGCTGCTGCTTCTGAAGCACAATAGTGATAGGACTAGTAGGAGCCTTTTTTCTACCGGCCGGATCTTAAGCTGCAGGGGGCGCGTGACCGTACGTTGATTTGATCCTGCAGGTTACACCGTTACAGGGCAGTAACAGTAGTTATATTTACTCATCTAAATCTAATCTAATGTACGGCGTGTGGCGGTTGGTTCATCTTGTGCGTGGAATGGAAATTGAAATCAAGGAAAGGTGGCGAGCGAGCTGTAGTGCCTAATGATAGTAGTAATGAATTCCAACAGTACTTGTAAGAGGAGGCTGGGGGTGTAAATGATGTCGCAGTACTGCCAGTACACGTATACGCGTTTTTCTCGTCTCTTTTGACTGCATGCATGCACGGGGGATTGGGGATTGGCGGAGGAAGAAAAGAGGACCATGCAGTGCAGCAGCCAGCGCCAGCCAGCACCAGCAGGCTGCTGCCATCAAATTAGACCCTCGTCGGCTCGTCGGATCGGCTGTTGTGTTGAGCAAAGCTGAGCAGTGTCCAGTATCCATGGTCTTGGCCGCGCGATAGATAGCGAATCGATGACCAACGCGGGTCGGAGTAACAGTTATCACCTGATGAGTACCAGTACAAAAAATGGAAGAAGTAATTAATCACCCCCACCCCAAAGCCAAAGGCCAAAATTCAAATAACATTGTTTGCTCTGCAGCCCTGTGGGGGCTTTGAAAACTGAGGAATGATATTCTTTTTTAGGGCACTCAATGGCTAGATGTGAGAGTATTAGTGATGAGGATAGTGGTGATGCTGCAACCTTGGATACTGCTGTGTCCACAAGAAAGGAAGCAGTAATTCACTTTGAAAGTGAACAAACTCAAGGAGGTGGCTTCAAGGAGAACAAGGATATGCTGGTGAGCCAAGTCAAGAATGTCTGGGACCAGTATATGTACAAACATGCTTGGGACAAAGAGGCTGGGTCATACCCTGCTGAAGTGGAGGCGAAGCTCGCAGAGAAGAATGTTGGCGAAGAAGCTGAGCTGGGGATGAAATGGTGCATCCTGGAAATCAGTGAGCTGATGTAATAGGGGATAGCTGGTCTTTCGTGTTTCCAGTTCGTTAATTGTACCAGGAGTTTGCTTTGGTTTGAGACGTTAAAAGTAGTTGTTCGGTAGGCAAGTTTTCTCAGGCCAGGTGTGGCCGGTGCCAAAAACCTTGACAGGCGTATCCCGCCTAAGTGCTGTAAACGATGAATGCTTGTCTTTGGTAATGCTAAAGACAGGGGCGTTTTTGCCCTGTTACTCTAAAAAAAATTGAAACAAATAAGCGATCGAGCACTTATTAATACTTGATGAAATGAGGGGAGAAAAAACAACAACAATTCGACGGAAAACACCGTACTTATTACTGCACATTTTGAACTGTTTTGCAAGTTTGCAGTTGCCACCGATGCGGCAGCAGCTAGGCCCGGATCGAGTTAACCGAGCGAGGGGGCCACATACAGTGATACGTACAACAGAGGAAGGAATGCAGCCTTTTAAATTGCATCGTATCCACAGACAGCGATCGCATAGGCAACGCAACTACAGGGTTCGTAATCAATGAACCTAAATGAATGGCGCGCTGATGATGCTTTGGTTTGTCACGGCGCGCTTCAACCTTTGCCGTTGGACTCGCATCATCGATCAGGACTCGGGAGAGAGCCAGAGAAATTACGGCATTGATGGAGGACAAATCCAAATGGATCTTTCGTTACCAGAGAGCGCTACTTTTAGCCTGCTGCGGACTGTGGTGCTGGTGTCCTGATCCTGCACAAAGCACACCCACGCGCCCACTAATGACGTTGTAGCTGGAGTAGTACTAGTACTGGCCTGGAGACTCTGGAGTGCGACTGTGCGAGTACTCTGTACTCTGTAGAGGAGGTGGCGGCGGCAGCCTTTCTTTTATATCGTCCTGCTTGTTTTGAACGGAACGGAACGGCAGCGATCGCAGGGACAACGCAGCGTTATGGCTACTACTGATCTCTCTGATCCCTCGTCGCAGTAGTAACATACGCATTTACCTTAAGAAAAACAGTAACATACGTACGTAAGTGATTTCGGTGCAAAAGTGACAGTGAGGCTACTGTTTTCACGTGGCTGAAACAAATGCGCTGGTTGTTACGGTCGTCGGGTCGTGGCCATGCATGTATGCATGTGTGGCGTGCTCGCTGTACGGTGCCGTTGTGCGCTGGAAGGAGGTGCAGAGGATGAGGCTGCCGGCTCTGGTGGTCGCGTCCGTGCATGCATATGCATGCTGGGCTGCCGGACGGCCGGACGACCGGGGGAAGACGGAGGAGCGATCGAGAAGTGCTCTCGGCATTGATGATAGAGAAGGAGGGGAATACGGCGGGGGCGGGGCGGGGCCGCGGGGGTGAACAAGTACTGTAGTAAAGTGCTGTTACGGCGCGTCGGGCGCGGAGATTACGAATTTGACGTGCCCGTTTCAACATTAACCGCCTGCTCGTTCGTAATCCACCTCCCCTTGCCGGTCGGCACTGCAGGCGGCAGCTAGCTAGCGGCGGGCGGAGACGGACCCCCCTTCGGCGGCCCGGCGGCTCGTTTGCTTGACCGTCGTGTCGCGCGCACCCCACAAGTCACCGCTGCCCGGCCGGGCCGGCCGCGCATGCATGGGGCCTTGCGTGCGTGCGACGGTGCGAGCGATGGTCATCGGAAGGACACTCGTCATGCATGCACGCTGCATCGTGATGCTCATCATGCTCTACGTACGTACTCCTGTACCAGGTACTACGTCGCGTCGTGGTCGATGGCAGTGCTGGTGTGCCCGACTCGAGATTAACAAGGAACAGCAGCAGAGCATGCATGCTGTGCTAGTAAGCGGAAAGTAGTTTAGGTTTGCACCACCCTTGCCTGAAGGAGGAGGGGAGGTGCGGTGAGGGACCGCGGCCGCCGGGACAGCTAGCGCGACCTTGGTTTGTCGGCACATGTCACGGCGCCTGATGAGTCACTGCATAGTCTGCATGCGCTGCGCGGGGCTGCTCGAGCTCATCTGCAGACGCCTCGGCGGGGAGCGGGGAGCGAGTGATCAACTACTGATCCCTTCTATCTTCCGTCCCTTTCACTCCCCCTCTCTCTCATCTCTCATATAATTGGCCGGGCGCGTGGCTGCTTGGCCGCCTTCTCCTTCGCCACCTCCGGAGGCGTACAAAGCGAGGCCGGGATGGGCTACACCTGCGCCTGCACGCGCCCGCCACCGGATTGGATCGTAGGTGGAGCCGCCACTCCGCCACGCACGCCACGCCCACCCAAGCTGCCTACAGTACTCTACGTACAGGGTACCAAGGCTCGGCTGCTCAGCTCGGGCCGTCTCTTCCGGACTCCGGTCCTCCTAATAACCAGCCGTCGCCAACCCCTCCCTCCGGGGGAAGACGAGCAAGACAACAACTTGTCCCCTAATGCTTACGCGGGCCCCTAGCTCCATGGTCATCCCGTCTTCTTCCCAGCTACATCCATGGTCCATGCCCTTGCTTCGCTCCGTCCACCGCCCTGCTCTACACACGCCGCCGTGTCTTCGGTGTCGCGCCGTCCTCCCCTCCCACCGTACTGTACGTACTCTACCGTAGCACGAACCAACAAACGAACCTGGCTTGCTGCCCTTGGGTCGGGCCGGGTTTATTTACCAGGTGTTCTCCGTTCTACATTCTCCTAATATAATACACGGATAATCACCTGTCCTGAGAAAAAAAAACAATTCATATAAATATAAGTAGTATAGCCGCTGCAATATACGTGTCGGACGCAACAGAATCATGCTTTACCTTTGTCGTTTATTGCCCCCCTCTCTCTCTGGCACAAAAACACTAATTAATGCTGTAATGGTCAAACGACAGCGTATAAATTACTCCACGAGAGCTATTGTTTATTCAGATATTGTTGGCACAATAAAAAAACGAACATATATTTGACATGTGCGGTAAAAACTTGTCTACAATACTCTATACGTGTATCTCAATAATTTTTTTTTTCCTTTCGGTTATTTCCTGGTACGGTAACTTATTGTTACTGTTTAGCCACGTGCCGTACTAGTAGGCTATTCATTACATCCCACAAAGTGTATCATTCTTAGTTTTAGAGGAGTCAAATAATTTTAACTTTAAACAAGCATATACTCACATTTAAACAAAGTGTATTATAACTTTTTGTAGTGTTAAAAATTATTTTTCAACTTGGGCCAAATATATATACAAAATATTACTAAATATTCATGGTACAAACACAATTAATATATTGAGTAACCGTTGAATATATTTTTGCAACAAGATTTTTTGAGATACAAATATTACTAATATTTTCTATAAACCTAGTCAAACACTGCACAGAACCCTATATAACATATTTCTGAAACGTAGGGAGTACATATTAAAAAAAGTGCTAATATTTTATTTCAAACGTTCTGTAACTCATTACTACCATGTAGTAGTGCATCGTTTATAGCCAGTAACCAATAAAACTGAAAAAATTCTGGGATACTACTTCTGTTGTACAATTTTTGTAATGTGTTTTTTTAGCACAACACTAATAAATGTTGTAATGGTCAAGCGAGGGCATAAATTACAACACGAGATTTGTTGTTTATTGGGGTATTTGGAAAATCTAAAAAGGATACATATATTTTACATGTGCGGTATGAAAAAGAATATTTTTTCTATAATATTCAGTGTCTCAATAAATACGATTTTTCTTTGCTTTTGGGTCATTTCATTTTACGGCAAAAAGAACATTTTTCTATGCTATACATGTCTCAATAAATATGATTTGTTGCTTTAGTTTCCCACCTTGTAGTTTCTTAAACAGATGGAGCACTAGTATCTAGTCTAAAAATTTTGGTCTTTTTTTCTAAAAAAAATGTAAGGCTCTAATGGAGAACCGTGTGAAGAGATTGACACGAAGAGATTAAACACTTCACTTACTGTGATGTGAGGTTGACACGTGGGGGCAGACCTCCTCGCATATCATCTAGTAGGAGTATACTACTATACATAGTGGCAAATAGTACCCCCCATGATTTGTTTTTGTTGACCAGATCATCATACCTCCTGGATTCAAGGGAAGTGTGCCATTCAATGGAGACACTGTAGATTATCCTAAACAAAACCACAACCAAAGCACCCATACGGAATGAATGATGTGTGTATGTGTTTTTTCCCCTCCCTTTGCTCTGACTGAGGTCCGTGGAGCAATTGATGAAGGTGATTAGTAAGCTCATATAATACAGTAGTAAGCTCATAAAACCAGAGAAGGGGTCGTCACCAAAAAAACCAGAGAAGGGAGAGGAGGGGAGGCCCACCGGAGAGTGGGGGAGGAGCCACTTGCGTGCTGGCCTCTCCCGCTGTTGTGACTGGTGCCACCTCCTCCCTCCTTTCCCTTCTTCCTCCGTCCGTGCCCCCAATCCCTCTTCAGCTCCTCCCGAGCCTACCACAGCTGCCCGCGGCAGTGCTGCTCTGTTCTGTTCTGTTCTGTTCTGCTCTCGCCGGTGCCTTTTCCACCCTCTCGTCTCGTGTCGTCTCGTCTCACCTCTGCTTGCCCGGCCCCTACCTCAGCTAGCCGCTTTTCTCCCCTTTCCCCTCCTTCCAATCAGCTCGTCTCGTCTCCCCCAGCGGCCACCAATACCATCCCCTGCTCCGGTGTTCCGCCCCCTCTTCCCACTAGCTCAGCTTCCTGTTCACCCGTGCTTTGCTCTCTCGCTCGCTGTTGCTGTTGCTCGCTGTTGCTGTTGCTATTCTCTCGTCTCGTGTCCTCTTCGTCTTCGTCCTCGTCCTCTCCTCTCTCTCCCACCTGCCGCCGCCGCCGTCCTGCTTCCCCTCCCGCGCTCTGGTCAAAGCCAGCGGCTTCCAAGATTTTCCGCCGAGGAAAACCAAGAAAGCCTGAGCGGCGAGGAACCAAGAGGGAGAGAAGCAGGAGGGAAGGAAGGGGGAAGCCAGCCGTCCCCTTGCGGTTGCTCCCTCGGGGCATTCAATTGGGAGGAGCCAACAGTGGGTGGGCGGCTGCTCGCTACAGCAGCACGCACGGCGGCCTCCATAAATTAGCTCCCCGCGTTCCAGCCCCTTCTGTCGTCTCGTCTCTCCTCGCCCCCCGTGTCGGTCTCCGGCCCCCGATCGGCCCGGCCGTCGATCACGCGGACGCCCGCCGGAGCATGCCCGCCGCGGGCCTCGGAAGCACCAGCAGCAGCAGCCACGCCGCCGACGCCGGCGTCCGGGAGCAGGAGATGTAGCTCTCCCCCCGAAAGGAACAACAAGGGAATGACCGTGACGGCGCGCGGGAGGAGCACCTGCGGCGGCGTTGGGGCCGGAGCTGGGATGGAGGAGAAGTGCGGCGGCGACGCGGGGCCGGGGCTGGGCTTCCCGCTGGGCCTGGACCGGGTGCGCGTGCTCCTGCCGCCGCTGCCGCTGCGCCTGCTGCCGGAGAAGCTGTCGGCGCGGACGCTGCGGACGCACCTCTTCACCAACTACAGGATGCGCAAGGTGCGGGACAGCTCGCGCTGGCTCGTCCCGCTCTGGGTCGCGCTCTGGGTCGTCATCGCCTCCGTCATCTACCTCTGGATCAGCGCGCGGGAGGTCGGCAAGCGCCGGGAGTCGCTCGCCACCATGTGCGACGACCGCGCGCGGATGCTGCAGGACCAGCTCAACGTCAGCATGAACCACCTGCAGGCGCTCGCCATACTCGTCTCCACCTTCCACCACTCCAAGACGCCGTCCGCCATCGACCAGGTATGTTGCCTGTTGCCGCTATGCTATCTATCGTAGTTTCGAATCCAAGCAAGATTTTTTCTCCTCCGTCATCGGCCTTGACTCTGTGCTTGTTGCAGAAAACGTTCGCGTGGTACGCGGAGAGGACGGCGTTCGAGCGCCCGCTCACGAGCGGGGTGGCGTACGGGGTGAAGGTGATGCACGCGGAGCGGGAGCAGTTCGAGCGGGAGCAGGGATGGAGCATCAAGAAGATGTACTCCACCGAGGTGCGGGAGCCGGCGGAGGAGTATGCGCCCGTCATCTTCGCGCAAGACGCATACAAGCATGTCATCTCCTTCGACTTGCTATCCGGCGCCGTGAGCACTTTCTCCCCTCGCAAGATGAGATGGATTTCATCTTTTTCACAGAGCAAGCAGGCCCACGGCCGTAAAAAAAGCTGCAATCTTTGGTGTTCACCATGTGCTCGCCTGTTGCTACCCCTTTTTCACCTCGGATTTTATTTTTGCCCTTTCTTTTCTTTTCAACCCGGGGCTCAATTACTCATGGTAAAAAAAAAACGAGCAACAGGGGCGGGCCATGCATCCACTAATCTCTATTCATTCCTCCTTTTGCTCTTGATAATAAATACAGGATGACCGAGACAACGTACTCCGAGCTAGAGAATCTGGGAAGGGTGTTCTTACTGCTCCTTTCAAGCTGCTCAATAATCGCCTCGGAGTGATCTCGACCTATGCTGTGTACAAGAATGAGCTTCCCCCAAATGCCACGCCACAGGAGCGCATTCAGGCAGCTATAGGGTAAGTCCGGCCTCTTATTTCCAGGCCACTAATCGTGCAACTGAATTAAAGCCTCCTTTCCAAAAAAAACACTGAATTAATGCCGGCCATTGTTTTGGGCAAACAGCTATTTAGGTGGCATATTTGACATTGAAGCACTCGTCGAGAAGTCGCTTCACCAGCTCGCGGGCAAGCAATCCATCATGGTGAACGTGTATGATACTACTAATGAGAAACCGATCAGTATGTATGGTTCGAATGATACAGGCAGTGGCATGTGCCAGGTCAGCACACTGAACTTCGGTGACCCAACAAGGAAGCATGAGATGCACTGCAGGTGATTTGATTTATTTCTTCTTGTAAGAAACCTGTAATTAAAATGTGTTACCCCTGCAGTCTATTCTTTGTAAGGCTCTCATCTCTTTCTCTTAAATAGGTTCATTCAGAGTCCACCTTGGCCTTGGATGGCAATAACGTCATCAATTGGAGCTCTTGTGATTGGTTTACTGGTTGGATACATAATTCATGCTACTGCAAGACGGATTGCCAAAGTTGAAGATGATTTTCAGGAGATGAGTGTGCTCAAGAAGCGCGCAGAGGATGCAGATATTGCCAAGTCGCAGGTGATTAGCTTTGCTACTAATAATAGCTATATGCATGTTTTGTGTTACTGTTTCTCTTGGAGGCCAAAGGCTTGTTCTTCTCTCTCTCTCTCTCTCTCTCTCTCTCTCTCTTGATAGGGACCAAAAAACTGGTACCTTATTAATTCAATGCCGTTTTTGCATGCAGTTCTTGGCTACTGTTTCTCATGAGATCAGAACTCCAATGAATGGTGTTCTAGGTGAGGTTCTAGTCAATCTAAATTGTACAATGATCTTCATTGTTAATTAGAGTGAAAGGAGATGTGATGTTTCCGAATTTGCAGGGATGCTCCAAATGCTCATAGATACTGATTTGGACTCAACGCAACAAGACTATGTTAGAACTGCACAAGCCAGTGGGAAAGCTTTGGTATCTCTCATCAATGAGGTTCTGGATCAGGCAAAGATCGAGTCTGGTAAACTTGAGCTTGAGGCGGTACCCTTTGATCTTAGAACAGTTTGTGATGACATTTTGTCTCTCTTCTGTGGGAAAGCTCAGGAGAAAGGACTGGAGGTAATCAAAGACTACAACCATGCTGTCATGCACTGCAGTTTTACTGTATTTTATTATGAATACACTGACTTTATTTTGGTTATTCCTTACTATGACCCACAATGGGGGCAGTTGGCGGCGTTTGTTTCTGACCAAGTTCCACCAACACTAATTGGCGATCCTGGCAGAATAAGGCAAATCATTACAAATCTTGTCGGGAACTCTATAAAAGTAAGACAATAACTGTATATCGATAGCAAATGCAAATAGGATATCCCTTGTATATTCAGGTGCATATATGCATTTCTTCATTATTGGCTAACAATTTTATATTTTTCCACAGTTTACTGAGAAGGGTCATATCTACTTGACAGTTCATGTTGTTGAAGAGATTATGCATTCTCTTGATGCTGAGACCGGAACTTTAAGTGGCTACCCAGTGGCGAACAGAAAACGCAGTTGGGAAAACTTTCGCCTTTTTAGCAAGGAACTGAACTCATCCGAGATGCCTTCTGCACCCGTCGCGTCGGACTCAATAAGCTTGATAGTATCAGTTGAAGATACGGGTGTTGGAATTCCGTTTGATGCTCAGTCCCGTATCTTCACCCCTTTTATGCAAGTAGGCCCATCCATTGCTCGCATCCATGGGGGCACTGGCATTGGATTAAGCATCAGCAAATGCTTGGTCGGCCTCATGAAGGGAGAGATTGGATTTGCAAGTACGCCCCAAGTCGGTTCTACTTTCACCTTCACTGCAGTGCTTACGAGGGCCCATTCCAGCGGAAATGAGAATAAATCATTAGAATTTAAAGAGATCAATGCATTGGTGGTAGATCATAGACTGGTCCGTGCCAATGTTACTAAGTACCATTTGCAGAGACTGGGAATTCAGACCGAATTGATGACTAGCCTAGATCAGTGTATTTCTAAAATTAGTTGTGGATCACAGATTGCAAAGCTTGTGCTCATTGACAAAGAAACCTGGCAGGAGGAATCCCACTCTATGCCTCGTTTGGTTACTAAATTGAGGAACAAAGACCAGCCAGACTCTACAAAGTTATTTCTTTTGGAGAACCCTAAAAGTTCAGTCAAAAGCAATTCACATATATTCAGGGAATATAACTTGAATGTAATTATGAAGCCACTTCGTGCAAGCATGCTTCAGGTTTCACTACAAAGAGCATTGGGTGGGATAGATAAACTGCATTGCAGGAATGGAGTTGTAGGCAATTCAACACTGGGCAGCCTTCTTCACAAGAAACGAATCATAGTGGTTGATGACAATGTTGTAAATCTCAAGGTTGCTGCAGGCGCTCTGAAGAAATATGGCGCAGAAGTAACTTGTGCTGATAGTGGGAAGAAAGCAATCACACTGCTGAAACCTCCTCACAGTTTCGATGCTTGTTTCATGGATATACAGATGCCCGAAATGGATGGGTAAGTTTTATCTTTGTATACTCACTCATCATCTCACTATACTTTTTTTTTGTGCAATCATCTCACCGTACTTTGGACACGTTCTTTACCTATATTCAGTTGATACACAATACTTGCTCTTGCCATGGATTTACATATTCTTGTTCTCTTGTGTCATGCATTTGGTACCTTTGCAGATTTGAAGCCACAAAAAGGATTAGAGTGATGGAAAGAGAACTAAATGAGCAAATAGAACATGGAGAAGCCCCACCGGAATGCGCAGGGGTCCGGCAATGGCGAACACCAATATTAGCCATGACAGCAGATGTTATCCAGGCGACACACGAACAATGCTTGAAATCTGAAATGGATGGTTATGTTTCCAAGCCATTCGAGGGCGAGCAATTGTACAGAGAAGTAGCTCGCTTTTTCCTAAATCAAGACCAAGTTCAGTAGGTAGGCTTATATGGAGTGTAAAATAGTGGAGGATATTGACAACGATTCACCCGTCGATGCTGAAAGAATTTTGTCAGAGATCCCATGTTCTTGAGAGTAAGTTCTTGACTTTTCGAGTTTCTTGGGAGTTCATTTTCCCCTAGTTCCTTTTTTCTTTTTCCTGCTGTAGAGAGTATAATTCGTGCCATGGAAAGTGCACTAAAATATAAAATTGTCAATATCATTTAAGTTTTTACATCACCGTTGCTTGACATTGCTAGTTTGCTACAGGTGGGCATCAATTCGCAGAGTTAGGGGCCCTATTAAAACACTAGAAATGCTGGGATGTGGCCTCCAGTAGGTAAACTTATTCAGATAATATCACTGTTTAATAGACATGTCAAGGCTTATATTAACCAAAACAATACTTAATCGATTTAAGAATCAAAATAGTGCAGCTTAACAACTATCAAGATCTAAAAAGCTTACTATTATCTTGGCACCACCTTTGTTTTTGTTGAAGTTGTTGGTAGGGGTTCTGAAGAACTGTGACACTTTCTTAAAGCAAGCTCTGATGTCCATATTTTAGAGCTCATTAATCATTATTTTAGGTCCATGGAATCCTTCAGGTCTAATGTCATGATTCTTCTCATTCTTTCAGGTGGAAACCGCTTTAGGCTGGAGATGGAACCGCCCATGTTCGGTTCCTTGATACACCTGACCAAGCTGCAAAACTAAATGTGCAATGTCTAGAAATCATGATGCATGTGCAGCTATTTACTCAGACAATTTGCTGAGGTCAAGGCGTGTGAAAAAAATCAGCTGCATTCACTAACTGCAGATGTCCTCTGCCACTATAATATAGAGTAGGGAGAGAAGTTTTCCTTCCCACGGAAGGCACGGATGTACATATTAGGTATTGGTTGTTTGTGCAGGCATTTCTTGGCATTTTTGTGTGCATCTTCTTCGGTCTGTATGTGTCGAAGCTGTAAAATGTAAATGACACATTCAAAGATGGAAGTTTTGTTTGACAAAAACATCAGTCGCCGTCAGCTTGTTGTCCTGAGGTTCTCTCCTGCTACTGGTTCTCTCAACCAGCCAATTATTCTACTGAAAACTGCCTGTTGGTGTGGCTTTATCTGATGAAATGGCTTTTCCCTGATGTCACGGAGCTTGTTTAATGTGTGGCCTGGAGCATATTGCGACGGTACCTAACTGCCGCAATATGTTAATCGCCCCCCAAAAGGTCCAAAGTGATGCACTTGATTGCTGCTGTTTAAACTAATGCCAGTGGTTACAAGCGCCTAATCCTCTGGTTCTTGCTGAATGGAGCCTGTCAGTCGCTTTGTGTTTGTCCGGTTCAGTGCTTACACCAGTGGCTCGCACCCTGCCTGATTGTTTATTCTGTTGGCAGTTGCTTGAGCCATCCGAATTCTCTATCACGAGTACTACGAGAGAAGTTTAATGCTAGGAGGCTTCTTTGATCGCTGCTCCATTTGAAAGCTGATGCCAAATGCATGAAACAACTGGCGGTGAACTGTTGAACTGTTGGAATGTCACTGTCTTGAAGAACAAATGGACGGTGGGAGGCGAACATATTAAGTGGTAAAATTGATCATTCAGTCATCATCACCCCATGTGTAAACGATGGAGTATTTCTAATTGGTAAATGGAAACTGAGAGATTCCTTACAACATTCACTGTGCTACAAATTACAAAAGCTAACCCCCATTTACTACCATATATAGTACAGATTTACTACAAACCTACCGCGTGAAAGTACATTAAGCATATATATCGAATGCAGTGCTGCTCAGACCTCATCAACCTTGCTCAGGCTCTTGGAAGCTTCTGCATGTACTCAGTCATGACCTTTATCAACTTTCAGCCAAAAGCACAAAAGTCAGCTATTGCACATGACGTTGCTATGTACATTCAAACAGAGATCAGCATGAATTGGAGCTGGTACTAGATCACCGAAGAAATTTCCAGTTCCTTTTGGGATCCACTGTCCATCCATTCAGTCACCAAGGCTAAATTACACCCAGACAACCTTTCTTCAGATCCTTCAGTAAGGGATATAAGTATATAAAGAGTGAGTGGCCTGAGCTTTGCTGTTTGCTCCGTCACTGTTGGCTTAACACAAGCATTACTTTTCATGATCGTCCTGCAATGGGGGAACCCATTTTAGTTAGTCCTAAATGAACAATAAAGCTACATTTTCCTTTTCAGGAATCATTTTATAAACTTTTCATGCAAGACTTTAGTGGATCACAATTATGATCAAGGTAGCTGTGGTACTACAAATTTCTGAGAAGATATTCACCTTTGCTTGTTGGTACCTCTTGAGCATCCTACGGTACTGCTGCATTGCTTTAGGGCTACCAATGATACAAGATACTCTTGAAACAGCTTCATCAATGGCTGTTTCCACTCTGAGCTTCCGGAAAACCTTGGCAACGTCTTCGTCCACCTCTTCATCAATAGGCATTGCCCCTGAATTGTATCCACGCAAACCAACACCTTTACGGTACCACCGTATCATCACCTTCTCAAGGACTCCGACAGTTGAAAGTAATTCCTTGTACTTCTTTCTTTCTTGATGGGCTCTCACCCGGGCCTATCAGGATGACAATAAGAATTACCCACTTGAGGTTTTAATACATATTGTGATTACTCTGCACGTGTTACATACACTATGAGATGATCCGATTACTATAAGCACAACATTGCAAAAGACTTACCTGTATCCTGACAACATTATTTCGTATCCTCAGGAATTCTTTACGTTTTTTCCAGCACCTGAAGTTCTTCTGGATAGATAATGCAGCTTTCTCCACCATACTATGTGAAACTGCTCCTGTCTCACTAATGGACAAGCAGCAGCTATTTCTGTTTTGAAGAGCCATCTCTTTCTTTTTCTTAAAGGAAAAAATTCGGAATGCAGCTTGTATGCGTCCTGCAGCCTGAACTGCATTCCGGACAGCTCCTAGTGAATCCTTAAGCGCAAGCTGGTCATCAGTTCCACCATGCACATGGCTGCTTTTGTCTGATATTCTGTCCACAGCACGACATATTCCCCCTTCCCTAGAATCAAGTTCTCCAGTTTCTTTTGATTCAAGAGAATCAAGATGAGTGGTTAATTGTTCTTCTGAAAGGAATGCAGATAGGCCCTTGAAACCATATGCCAAAGCTATTGAAGCAGGTGTTTTGGCAGCAGGATCCTCTGATGTCGGATGTGAAAGTGCGCCAGCTGCAGCACCAGCAGTAAGAAGAGCCACCACCATATCTTCTCTGTTTTTTAATAGAAAACTATGATGAAGTCAGTAAGAAAAACAGCTTAGAGAAAACCATTACGTAAGAAATCAACCTAAATTGTGCAAGTAAAATTTTGTGTCTAGGTCCAAAAATGAGAAGGCTCCTAGCAATGAATACAAGGGAATGGTAAATAGGAGAAATATAACCAACAAGATCCACTTGAAACTTGAACATGAAAAAAAATAGCATTACGCTGCATATGATGTAAAGAGTTTTGTATACCTGCCAAACCTTGCAGCCCAATGTAGAGCAGTCCATCCGTTTGCATCACGGTAGTTTATAGGCACTCCAGAACTAAGCAGTGGCTTCAAAGCCAAGACATATCCCAAGGCTGCAATCATATGTATAATACTGTGGTATTGCTTAGGAAGCAAAGGGTCTCCGTCAATACTCTGTTCACATTTAGATGACAGCCATTGCTTAAACTTGTCGTTAAGCAATGTTTCCATGACACTATTTACTGTATTCTCAGGGTCCAGCTGCTCATACGTCTTCTTTATGATATCCATTTGGTTGATTTGGAATTCGCAACCGAGATTTCGGAGTGGCGAGCTAAATTTTGAAAATAGTCCACAAGAATGACCATCAAAAAGCATCTGAACATAATGTAGTAACAGTGACAGCTCGTCACTACTTTTGGTAGGTATCTGATGGGTTTTGGAATCTTGTGCTTCGTTGCAGGGATTCCTGTTTCCATCAATCATGCTTTTGGTAGGCTTTTCAAGGAATTCAAATTCCCGTACTTCACTACAGGACTTACCATTCCCATCGATCAAGCACATTCTCACTTTTCCAACATTAAGGCATGGAGTATGGCAACGGAGGACACCATGCTGGATAATTTCCACTGGTACCTTAACATCACCAAACAACACTTCCCATGAACTGTGAGGGGGATTGCAAAGGAAGTCTCCTACAATGATAACCTGCATTAAATTAATTTTTCATAAGTTTCCAACCATTGTAGTTCTTGACACAGGTTCATCCCAACTGATAGGTACTTTTTCATTCCATTGGGTCCAAAGATGGACTCAGGCTTCAAGCTATCAGATCAAAATACTTTATATAGTATTAGTATTACTCCCTCAATTCTAAAAGTAACTCGTTTTTAGACTTTGCCACTCACAAGTCATTATAGGATTCTAGGAACCTGTCCCCCATTTTGTCTTCTTATGCCTTGCTAATTAATACACTAATCGCAGGTAATAAGGTCATTTGAATCATTTCAGCGTTTTACTAATTCTATGCACTAGCCTAAATAAAACAACTTATATTGCAATCAGAGTATGTAAGTACCACATGAGGATGTGGACGTGTTGTTCAGTGTCATACCAACAGAAAGAAGAAAGGATGCATGCTGCAGTAATTTAATCAAGACTAGTAACGCAATATGATACCTTTGTACTTTCAGAAGAAAATGCTGATTCTGGAGAAACCTCATGGATCTTGAACCATTGGTTTTCCGTCAGTGTCATACACGCTGGATGCAGAATTGCTTCAAGTTGATCATCCTCTAGCCATGTGTCTGAATATTAAAACATACAAGCAACAAATCATAAGAAAGATTTCCAGTATGTCTCAGCCAGTTCTAAGCAATGAAATAATTGGAATACATGTGTTACTGCACCTGAATTTTTTAGCACATCAATAGCACAGGGACATGGGGGGGTTCCAGTTCCGTTGATATGATCTTCAAAATCCAGCACATCAAAGATATCATCATGATTCCTAGAAGTGTCTGGCTCCTCATTCTGAATACCAGGCAAAATATTAGGCTCGTTATTTGCTGGAACTTCAGTGGCATTAACATCACAATCTTCTTTGTCTTCCAGACTCAGCTGCATTTTAAGCTTCCGCAAGGCTGCCTTATTTTGAATCAAATCAGATTCACTTGCACTAGTTCGGGAACTAACTTCTTCTGCAGACCCCGGACTGCACGAATTGGGACATTGTACAATTAACTCACTTGTCCAACCAGGTGAACTGTGTACTTCAGCTTTGCTAGCACTGCCATTCTGATTCGATGTCGAAGAATCATTTAGTCCAGACACTGAAATACTGCCCTGGTAAGCAATCAATAAATAAAGGTGAGACACATGTGTTAGAGTAAATAGGAATAGTACCATATTGTTCAACTACGAGAGGTGTTAGTCATATGTACTCTATATAATCAGTCCATGAGGCCCAATGCAATACAACCAATATTCCACCAATTATATTCTCCTTCACATGAAAACTAAATTTAATGTCATGGATTCAACCGCTCTAGTATCAAGTGCATTAGCTTAAAAGGGCGAATTAACTATTGAAAAACTAGTGATTAGTGAGGATTAATAATTTGATCTCAAACACGTAGGATTAATCAGTCATTATATTAGGAAGGGCAAGAGGCTGTACATCATACTCACCCACACCCAGACACAAGTGGATTAATCAATCATTTAACCCACTCAGTTCAAAGATACATCAAATGACCCAATGGTAGTCATGATCTCTAAGATCATAGAATGTCAAAGTACAATAATGTCTGGCAAATAGAGCAAAAAAGGGATCCCCCCCTCCTCCCTAACTATTAAGCATCAAAATTACATATTTTCATTGACATAAGAAAGAGAAAAGGAGTCAAACCTCTAGAACATCCCTATAGTGGACAAGGACAATGTGTTCATAAGCCCTGCAAAGATGGATAGCTTTTATCAAAAAATTGCAAATTGATTTACATATTGACCAATGAGATTCAATTAAAACACAACAGATCGAACCACAAGTGGAATAAGTCATAACAATGGAAGGTATAATATCATCATTCCAGCAGGGCATTATGACTGGTATAATACCATCAGTGCGTTAAGGAAATGCATTGCCTGATGTACCAAAAGAATAAGAGTTGAGAGTAGATAATTCTTACGGGTCCAGCATCCAATATATACGCCTCTGAAATGTAGGATTTTTGTCTTCACGAGCATAGTAGCAATTCAGTGCATCCACATTATCAACCTGAAATTTCCCGCATTAGAACTGTCTATTTCTTATACAATCCGTCCGATTCAGCTTGACTACAAACCAAACATTCTTCCAAGCATATTCTTAGCAAGACTCATATATCTATTAAACTTTTGGAGAGATTTTTAACCTAGACATGAACAGAGCACAGCAGTTCACCAAAAGGATAAATGAACAGACCTTGAGGCGCTCATGGGCTTCATTAATGGTCTTCCCATTCTTCTTCTTTCGCCATTCAAATCCATCATTTCGGAAGTACCGGAGTACTCTACGATTGAACAGAAACCAAGAACCACCTACAGGTTTTGAATTGGCACGTTGATTCACATTCAGGGCTAAAGCAATCAAGCGCAAGCTTTGATCATATATTTACAGTTGAAAACCAAAGAATGCATTTATTACTCTGTGGCTTCTGAAGGGGCTTATGTGAGATTGCGAACAACTCATGATTCTGCAGTATCTTGAAAACTTCTTGAGGCTTTAGCCAGCGGGTCTTCACTACCTGTTGTAGCTTGTCTATGTCTAAGCCTGAACAGTAAAATCATAGGCAAGAACATTTGTTAACAAGAGAGAAAAATACGAGACAGCGAACACATAGCAACTCAAAGATCACAATGAAATAGAAGCATTCAGTGGATGGTTAACCACCATTCAATTTGGTACATCAATCAACCTCCAAATTTATGACCATTTAACATACAACTCAAGTAGCACAACCGTATTTGTAACCATCCTATGCATTTATGAGTTTCCATCTAAATAATTCTAAACGTTGGATCGTGAGTTATATGCAGGTTGCACTCAAATGGTTGTGTGTAGGGCAGTACTCTTTTTCAGGCCACAATATAATGAACACACACTTGACAAGAGACGCTCCGGAAATCTCATGCCACTGAAGTGAGCATTAGAAGTCCTCATCCCAAAATCACCCCGGGTCTCGCTCAAACAGAAATACTTAAAGAAGACAGATGGAAAAGAATATCTTATTTAATGTTTTCGCAGCAATGACGCTTGACTAACTTCGTTCTTCAATCGAGTACTAATAACAGACAAACAAAATGTATGGTTAACCAGTTGCATTTGTCGATCAAAGGAGGCACACTTTCAGGCAGCCTGCCGCAATCCCCCTTCTTCCTCTTACCCCCCACAACACATAGGTTCTTTTCTTTTGCCCAAAATCGCACTCCAAGAACGCTCAAAAGCATCGAAAGATTGCAACTTTGAAGCGAGGCGTCGTGGGACTCGGCGTTACCTTGCTGTAGCTGCTGCTGTTGCTGCTGCATCGCGCCGCACCGCGCCGACAAGTTCTCGCCCCGCTCCGAGCGAATCCAGCAAGAACTCGCGGCGGGGCCGAGGCCGATTTATACCCTGTGTGTGGATTGGTCCCCGGCCCTCTCCTCCCTCCCCCCCAGTTTGCCAAGAAGTCAAGGGTCCAAGTCGCCGCCGAGTGGCAGTGGCGCCGGCTGCCAGCGAGCGATCGTCGTCGCGAGACGCGCAAACTTTTTCTTATTCTTGTTCCCAGGCGACAGCAACGCGCTGCTGAGTGATGGGGAGAGGGATGGGAAAGTGGAACGATGGATGGAAATAATGGGGCGGCAAGAACAAACGATGAACACGTGAGAGGAGAGCAGGCGGAGGAAAAGGGGGAAAGTGCGCGACACGGCGACAGATTCCCCTGAGCTGAGCGAGCGCAACGCGGCGGTTGTTGCTGAGTTTTTTTTTTTCCCCTCTCTCTCTCTCTCTCAGTTGAGGACGAGGAGGCGGCGGCCGCTGGAGGCTGGACCGCGGCGAGAGCAGCGGGCGGGCTCGGCTCGGTGTCAGTGTCGCAAGCGCAAAGCACACACATGTTCGCTTGTGCGCCACAGGCAGGAAAGGACAAGCGCGGCCGCAGTTGGAGCCGGCGCCAACGCCGCGGCTCCACCATGAGAGGGACAGTAGGGAGTAGTAGGTGACAAGCATGTTTTCTCTTAAACAAAGCTACTAAAACCAGGGCTTATCTGGCTGTACGTCCGGCGGATCAAGAACAGGACAGCATTATGGGAATCTTGAAACCAAAACCTGCAGCTGCAGGGCAATTGCTACTTAGTGGAGTACTCCTACTCCTAATTGGGGTCCAAGGTCGTGTTCATCCTTGACGTATCATACGCGATCATGGCAGCCTCGCCTGTGTTTCTGTATCATCTACAGCAAGGCATTTTTTTTTCTGATGAATCAACATCAGGACAATGCCTGGTCCGTAATTGTGATGGGAGCCACGTCGACTCAGATCGAAAGCTGATCTGACTGATCTGACTTTTTTTTTGTGCGACTATTCACTTGATATAAATCTGAAGTCCACCCAAAGTTCCACATTAGTATGCTTATACGCACGTGTGGACACGGATGTTGGATTCAACCGTACCTGTACGGGCAGAGATCTAGCAACGGAACTGTCCTGTCGCAACCAACGATTTGATGGGACACGGAAATTCTTTTTCCATGTTCCATTCACTGAGTAAATAAATAAATAAAATAAATAAAAGGAAAACCAGCGGTTCCCATATGCTCACACATCCTACTCTGCCTTGCTCGTCGTGACTTGATCGCCTGCTGACTTGCAGAGTTGAGATGGCTAGATACGAAGATTTTTTTAAAAAAAATTGCTTCATTGATTGATTATATTGCAAACAACACTGCAACAAGCTTGGAGGGCTAAACCACACAAAGTTCTACATATTGACTAGTGCAAAATCGCCAAACTTTGGGCATGAACTAATCCAAAGGAAGGGAATGCCGATGCCAACTCCATTATGATCTTCACAATTGCGGCAACTTCTTATGGGTGTTTTGACTTTTTGGGTACATTAATTTTGCTATGACTCTAGATATAACAATGTCTAGTATTCGCAAAAAAAAAAAAAGATATAACAATGTCTAGATACGTATCAAAACCTATGTACCAAATAAATCAACGTGAATTATTTTTTTTTAACAAAGAGAATACAATCTAGTATTGTGTTGTGTGAAACCATTCTAAGTTGGTGCATATTTTATATAAAAAGGATACTAATATTTATCATATCAAATACACCCTGTACGTCATTTTGTGTTTTTAGGTACATAAATTTTGTTACAAGGGAATAAGTTTCATACATTTGTTATTGAATATATATACCTATTTGGAGTTATGAATGTTGATACTATTATGTATAAATTTAATCAAACTCAAGACAGTTTGATTGAGAAGAAATCTAGAGTTTTATGTTTTTTTTGGACAGAGACAATAACACACATACTATACTCCCTTTTTCTTAAGAAGGGTGCATATCTTACTTTTGAGTAGCCGGTCAATCTAAGTTTAACTAAATATATAAAATGTACTAATATTCACACATAAATAAATATCATTAGTTAATCATGGAATCTTTTTTATAGTAATCCTATTTTAAGATATAAATGTTGATACTCAAAACTTAAAACTAGTTGATTTATATTTAAAATGACATGTGGACCCTTGTAACAACGCAATGAGGAAATGTATTTATTACGTATTAATTTTACGTTGCTACCCCAGTACGTACCCTTTGTATATGAAAGGGTCCACATAGTCAATGGTCTATTGTATCGTCTCTGACAGTTCCGTTGCCAACTCGACATTGCAGCCGTACGCACGCACGGCTGGATGAGGGCCACCGGTTGGTCGATCACTCACTCTCAGCACAGAGACAAGGGTTTTCCTGCGACAAGGACATCCAAGTTAATGGATGCCTTGATGACCGAACAAATGTCCACCGTACCGACTGGCAAAGAGAAGTAAATTATTGTCATCAAGATGAATACATCCAAAACAGTGATCAATTGAAGGCTACGGTAGGTGAGGATGCCTATCTTAGAAAGTTTTAGGGACCGCTTTGTTTGGAACAAAAATTTGTTACGCTAAAAAATTAGCAACCAAAAGTTGGAAACGGATATAGTATTCCATTCGGTTCAGAGAAACGGATCCATGTGTTCATATACAGACATGGAGTATTCCATTCGGTTCAGAGATCAAACCGTATAGTAGGTGTGAAAGTGAAACGAGCAGCAACTTTCACTGACTGAGTCACTCAGCAATCGCTTGCGGTTGGTTAATCGCAGCGAAGTCTTGCCATGTCCACACCACTTACATCAGTACAGCTACTTTCGATTCCACTCAATTCGTCAATCCACCCTAGGCCTAGCCTGTCAGTGTACTGACCGATATCCGTGGTCTACGTTGATCGTCTAGTTAAACACCGGTATACCATGAATTTTGAATTGAACGACGGTTACTGGTCAGTACTGTCGTCGTCGTCGCACACTCGCACCGGTGGTCATATGTAGGAGTTAGCACACACCAGTAGTAGCTGATAGCAGCCGGCGGAGAAGGTGGATCGGGGATCGGACAGATGACGTATGTGTGTGAACAGTTCCATCTCCATCGCATGCTCTGCCCGTCTCCGTCTGCCGACAAACTTAACTTGAGTGTATGTTACCGTACGTGAGTCGTGTTTGTTTGTCGTACTTGCCATGCTTTCGGCCACCTTATTTTTAATGAAAATGACACGTGAAATCGTGTTCGAGAAAAAAAAATGAACATTCGAGGTCTAGTAAATTGAATAGTCGTCGTTAGGAGATTTCATAAGATGTGATGTGAGGCAAACAAACAAGCAAACAAGAGCAATTGGAAACCGTCAAATTGGAAGTTACCTTGGGGCCACTGCTCCGGCGAGGCATGGCCAGATGGGCGGCGACCGGCGACGGTGGCGTGGCCTGTGGGCGTTTGGGCGATTCGCAGCAGGGGTTGGATTTGCTGATGCGCGCGGTGCCGTCGATCTGGCTGCCTGTTGGATTGTTCAATTGGGCCACGATTTCTATTTGTTGGGCCTTGAGAAACAGTGGCGGATGCAACACGCTGGCCAATACGTCTATCGGCCCGATAAGTCAGGACTGGTCTTGGGCCCAGTCGGCTGCCGATAGCTATCCTATCGGCTGTCCAGCGGCCGACGGCATCGTTGTCCTCCTGACGTCGTCGTCACGATCCGTTTAATTTCGGGTTCTGACGACTCAATTCCTGGCAAGGTGTCTCGCGCCAAAGCTTGCCGGCGTGTGGTAGCTAGGTACGGAGGCGGATCGGAGGAGGGGAAAGGATACGCCACGCATGTGTGCGTGATGCGTGGTTCCGGCCGGCGATGATGACATCAGTGCACTCATGGTCCATGCATGACATCAGATCGTGAACCACAAGCTGTCGTCATCAAATGCACGTACGGGACCGGGCCGGCCGGCCGGCCGGCGGGGACAAGCTAGCGAGCAGGCCGGCGACCGAGATGCGCGCGCACATGTACGTACAGGGCGTGGTAGGGTGGGCACTGCGCAGTACGGCGGCTCTCGGCCGGCCGGCGGCGACAAGCTAGCGAGCATGCCGGCGGCCGAGGTGCGCGCGCGCACGTACACGTACGGCGCGGTAGGGCACGAGGGTGGGCATTGTACAGTACGCACGCACGGCTCACATAAACAGTTACTGCCACGCAAGCACGTACACGGCGCGGTAGGGTGGGCACACGCACGCACGGCTAGCCTTTGGTGGCTGGCTGGCTGGATCGGAGACTCCGGCCGGCCGACGGTCGCGCCCGGGCCGGCGCGCGCGGGGGCGCCAGCGAGGCTGTGAGTGAGTGTGATGGACCATATTCCTATTGCAGATTGGACCAAGCGCGCGCGTGCTCGATCGGCGTATCCAACAACAGCAGCACTGCAGCAGTCCGCCATGTGGTAGACGAACGAGCGAGGGACCCCCCGCCGCGCCGAGCGCTGTGCCTGTGTCTGTGTGCGCATGCGCTGCGGCTCCTTCGCCGGCCGGCACGCGCGCGCCAACTCAGCCTTGTCGTTCCCGGCGTCGGAGAACAAGTGACCAGTAGGATGGCGCGCGCTAGTTGGCTTGGTACCTGGCACCGGTGGTGACCACTGACCAGCGTGCCGCTCCGCGCTGCCACCGCAGACGGGTTCACGCAGCACAGTGCCCCACAGGCCGCACTACAGGTCTTGGCTGCACCTCAGCGCCACAGCCCAGGCATGTGTGGTGCAGTGGTACGTGCCAGGTCTATTATCCCTAGCTGGTGCCCCTGGCGGCTGGCACATGCAGCGCCTGCACTTGTTTCGCGTGGTCCGGCTCCTGCCGTCGTTTTGCTGGCTGCGTCGGCGCCATGATGCAGAGACGGATGGTGGTCCGCCAAGCATGGAGCAGCTAGCGAGCTGGAGCACCGGAACGAGCCAGTGAGTCCAGCGCAGCGTACGCTAATACGCATGCCTCCCTCTGCACACTCAACCGGCCCGCTACATGGAACACGCGACGCATGGCATCGAACGCTGAGATACCCCCATGTCAACTTGATCCAAGCATCTGATCCAGCTAGTGGAGCACTGGGGCTGCTAACAGCAGCGCGTGGCATCACAATTTTGGAGTGTGTGGGTGCCTGCGTGGGGGTGCCCGCCGTGACGCCGCCCCTACCGCGCACTTTGGATAGGAGCAAGCAGCAGGGCCCATACCCATGTAGAAACGGTAATGCTCTGTATTGGACGTTCTACCGGTAGAACACAGCGCACACGGCCCGGCCCATTTCACTTCCTGGCTACGGTACGTGTTAGAGACCGGAGTTTGGTTTCCTTGCTCGGCACTGTGCAGTCTAGCTGAGCAAAGGTTGCAAGGAAGCCTGAAGCTGCGGAAATGTGTTGAAATTGCAAGCAAGATTTTCTCTTACTTGTGTGGGTGAGAGAGAGATAGAGACAAATGGCTTGCCTCCTTAAGCGCGGCTTGTTCACTTGGACTTATCAACCGAATTTGTAGTCAAGACATAGTGTTTTTCTCTAATAACAGAATAACATCAACAAACTTTTCAGTCCTGAAAAACTAGCCAAACAAGCGACTGGTTTATTATTGTCCGTGCCTCGTGGCTAAACCCCACGCCACGACGGGACACCATAATCATATATCAGAAGAAGAAGAAGAAGAAGAAGAAGAAGAAGAAGAAGAACGGGAGAAGAGAGCAGGAAGAGGGATCTCTCCCCCACTAACATGTGGGTCCTAGACAAAAAAAGAGAGCTATCCATGGCCTAAGCCTTTTCAAGTCTGAGTTTGGATAGTTTCCGCCTTTAGGACCAATAAATAAATAGGCATGTATGGCAAATTCCCTTGATGCGCAATTGCTCTTAATCACATATTTTGATATATACTAGGAAATTTCCGTGCGTTGCAACGGGAAAAAATAATACCACGATAATGTAAATATTAATGCCATGTTACCATATAAAAAAACAAGCATGATGTTTCAAATATGTTGTTTGAGTCAATGATTAATTTTACACGAGGATCTTGAAACATGAACAATGAGAACAAATCCAAATTTACAAGTTAGTGCTCAATGAAATTTACATGATGCCTTGCTCAATGAACCTTTTGAAATGCTCGAGTACATACATGAACTGCCAATGGAAAATTCAATAATGGAAACTGAATTTTGAAGATTCTTGATGCTGACATATATTTTTCAAATTCATCTGCGTGACAATTTCAAATCTGATCATGGCTTCCTACCAGCCCATGATTTAATAAGAGATGAAAGTACAGCTTATCCAACAAGGATACTGATAAGTGAGATCCTTAACAATCAGTCACAGTGTGTAGTGTGTTCAGAGAGATTCGTTTGATTGAGGGATCACATGTAATCCAACACATACATATTTATACCACTTTGACTATTGCAATAATGATCTTTGTTGCTATATGGTTGCCGTGATGTAAAATCTAGAACTAATGCCTACAATCTCTAGAGCACATAGACTGAAGTACTAAACCTCAATCTCCGAATATCCTAATCAAACAAACAAAAATACACTGGTTGAAGTCTCGCTAAATAGTCAAATCTAGCTGTAAGTTGCATTGTTGCAATGAAACAAATGACTTAATAATTAATTATTATTAAATGGTCAATTTTAATTATTAATTATTATTAAATGGTCACTTTTCAACATAGCATTGTATATTCATACACACTGGACATTCAGAATTCCAAATGCGGTAAAATATTCATACACAATGAATTTCATCAGCCGGTGCATTTAGCCTACTCAAGAGACTACAACTATCGTGTGAAATACTCCTGTTGTCTACAATTTTGAAGTGCTGCCTTTTTCAATAGGAAGTGGAAAGACAATACTATGTACCTTGATTTCATAAAAGGAAAAGTATCTTGATTTCCTACAAGGAACAAAAAAATCATAACAAGTGAAATCCAACATGCTATTTGAAAACAAAAACTGCTGATTGCAATCATTCAGGCAATAGTCATTATTCTCGTCGAAGTACCTTACTCCAGCCGAGTCCCAACAGCACCATTAATCTGTTTCATCACAAGAGATCTTCTGAATCTTTAAGAAGCTTGGAAGTTGTGTCATGCTGAAGTTAGTGGACTGAGTTGTAGTATCTTCGTTTCCAGGAGTAGGATGCCCTGGCACATGAACTACACATTCTATAAATCATCAGCAAACACACTGGTTCATCAATAAAGCCAAAGTGCCCATGGATAAAATGCACCCAATCTTGTTTCCTATACTTGCTACACATAGAGGACAACAGGCCAACAAACAAACACCTTGGCAAAAGATTTGACTTTTTAAGTTTTCATTCGTATCAACGCAAGAGCCGTAAGACACAAGAATGCTAAATATACCAATACCATAATTACATGCCAATTCTCGTGCTAACCAACAACACCTGAGAGTGTAGCAATGACAAAACCAGGAACTTCTACTGTCTTACATGTCATAGCTGGTACTGTTACTTCAGGTGTACCATCAGCATGGACAAAGACAGAGAAACTACCACTACCGGAATGAGCATTAAATAGAAATCATGAATGCTTCAAGGCAATTACCTCAAAATTCTGGGCAGAAGAAGCCTCCAACTTGGCGCCTTGTTGCACAGAACCAGAGTCCCTCCTCCTTTGAGTCATCGTCACATCGTTGCAGAGCCTCTTCAACAAGCTCAGAGAACCGCAGCTGCTGTGCTCAGGCTAGATAGTACTATTATATCTGCATGTGCTAGTGTGCTGTGAATGGAGTCGATCTATATACATTTTTCTTGTCGATGAACAGTACATACTTGCTCCTATATATACACAACCATGAACGATGTGAATAATAGATGACAACGAACGGAAGTAATGCAATATGGGAACATATTTGGCATGTATATAATTTTACTTTCAGAAGATGCTTCTAACTGGATGGTCCATCCATGCTGTCCATGTAAAAACATGATAATAATGCAAACTGAGTTCCATGGTCCATTCATCAGTACTAAGAATTGTTATCTGCATGTATAAGATAGATAGAAACTGATCCAAATAGAGAACCTGTACGATCACACTATGCCATATTGGCATGACTCCCGGTCATATGTGGTCTCTTCATTTTAGAGTTTAGACATGACTCCCGGCCATATGTGGTCTCTTCATTTTAGAGTTTAGACTGACAGCTTAGAAACAAATTAGGTCACAGGTGGTATTAGGAAACAAAATTAGCGGCACATAAATGTGCTTGGAGACATAATTGAACTGCATTATATAGACCCACTAATTTGGATCAGCCTGCTAGCTAGAAATTTCTTGCGAGGTGGATCTATTGAATTGTTGGTTCACTACTCCGATGAACTATACATACCTAGCTAGCTTGGAGAAGCTGTAACAACATTCAGCCACAGCTTGGGCATCTGGCGGCGTTCGTCCTCGCCAAGCCCCACCAGCAGCATGCGCACCGCTGGGCGCTGGCTCCATGGCGAGGGCGAGCTTGATGTGCGAGACCCCCTCGCCTGCTACTGCTGCTCAACGGGACGCGGCCGCTCCTCGCCGGCGGCCCGGAACTCCCGCCGCGAGCCCTAGGGTTCCGGCCGAGACCCGTGGCTTCGCGGTGGCGACCGGCACGGTCCGGCGTTGCCCGCCGGGGGGTAGGCCGCGCGGCGGCGGCGGCGCGCGCGGCGACTGAGGGGAGCGGGGGAGCTTGTTGCCAAACCATCGGGCGTCAAATTGATCATGAGTGGACGAGCGCCTGGCCCACCTATCGTGGGGACAGACGACAAAGGAGCGGGCGGAGCGTTATTGCGAGGTAAGTTTCGCTTCACCTGTGGACGATTGTTTTTACCGTGTATTAGTTGTAAAGATACCCGCTTTGATCAATATATACATTGTAAAGTGATTTTCCATGTCTTTTCCCATACAAGCAAATCAATATTAAGACCATTTTATATTCATTTAATCTTGTCTGTATTTATTTGACTTTTTGCTTGTCATTTGTTCACTTATCCACTATTGATTTAATTTCTCAATTATGCCAGCAATCCATCATTGTAACAAAACTATATTCGTCTCTCTGTCTCATTTTGTCTCATTTTGCTTTATTATGTTATCAATTTGAAATATGGTGTGAGTTTTATATGATCATTTACCTTGAAACCCATCTAAAGTTAATCAACCCATTGGTTCTTTAAATTAATTATTTTGTTATTCGACCACCAAATCCTACTTGATGCACCTTCACAAACATATGCTAATAGGAGAATCCGTGATTGGAATCTCTACTGTAGGCGGTCATGGTAAGGTGCGCCTTGTGCGTGGTTGTTTTCTTTCACGGAAAATTGGCGTTCGATATTGTTTCAAAGGATTTCCTCAAAAAAAGATATTGTTTCAAAGGAATTGGCGTTTGATACTGGGCCATATGGCAAGAGGGCCGAAAGCAAAACTGACCCATCCGGAGTCTGCTGGAACAAGGCGCTTGGGCCTTGCGCTGCCAGTACCTTGCTGCAAGAGGCCCGGACTTTTATATTGCCGTAGTAGTTCCCGAACCAACTTTTGGCACGAGAACATAGCCTCTGCCTTTCAGAAATCAACCTCATTGCCCAGTTGTTTGTTTCAACTTCCCCTACACATTCTGACAGAGTGGGGCTCAACATGACACTGAGAATTTGCACAAGGAGACGCTGCCTGAGAAAGGTCAATCATGACTCTTGTATAATGATCATGTGATTTATGATACAAATACAATCATGACGGCGCTGACAGCCATGGTAATAAATCATTGAGACTCTGAACCCACCAAAAAGGAAATCGACCAATTCCGTGTACATGTATGCAGGCGGCCATCCACTGCCTTGACAGTAGTATTATTAAAATCTTGCCCTTTTTTCTCTCACAAGAATTACTTACACAGCCATTCTGCTCATTCCGATGCAGTAGCATTTGTATCACAAAAGACGATCAAAAGCGTGCTCCCTGCCGTGCTTGCCTCCAAGCTTACCCTGACCGTTTCAAGTAGGCCATCACGCCGAGCCCAGCAACCAGAGCTGCCCCAGCCGCGACTGCACTGTATGCAGAAGCCCATGCGTCCTTGCCAGCGTACTCGAAGTCTGAAGAGCCACCCCCTCTTTTTCGACGGCCAACACCGGCGTAATCCAGGTGCAACCTTAAGCTCTGCAAAGAGAAGCGTCGATGAGCGTCTTTGGCAGGAAACAAAGGTGCACCTTTGCTTGGGAAAGGTCATTACCTTCCAACCGATCTGCCTTGCATGGTCTACAGCGGCTATAAGGTCACTGTCCGACGAAAGTATGACCTTATCATGGTCCTCATCTTCATACTGTAGAGTGCCACCAGGAAAGAACAAGAAACAAACTTAGGAATTCGATATAGCGATGCGAATATCGTTAATGAGGAAGGCATTAGGTTCAGCCAGTACCAAAATTTGTGGCAGGTGTTTTCTGTCAATGTCATCGCCGACCCTCTGAAGAATGCTAGTTATCAGGTCTGTCAAGCTGCTCGTTTCTGACATTCAGAATACATAAAAGTTCAGAGAGCAATTTAAATCACTGGGCCAAACAAAATGATGAAACAACTCCAGTCCGCATGGACTGAGGTATGCATACCACAGTTAAATCTGTGCATCCTCCCTTGCTTGTCCTGAATTTTGAACCCAAAAGTGTTTGATAAACCAGAAGCTGGAAAGAAGGCTGATCTTCCTATATCTGTTGCCTCAGATGCCACTTTTGTCGATCCTTCACTGCGAAAATGCCAGGTAAACCAGTCACATAAAAGACACAAAATGCCATCAGAATGATACTCCCTCTGTTCCAAATTATAAATTACTTTGGCTCTGTCCCACTTCCAAATAAATTTCTCTAACTTTGACCAAGTTTTTCAAAAAAAAAATATATCAACATCTACAAGTTCAAACAAATGCTCTATCGAAACACATTTAATGGAGAACTGAATGAAATTAATTTGATTTTATATATGTCAGTACATTTTTCAACAAACTTGGTCAAAGTTGAAAAGTTTGAATTAGGACAACCCAAGTGAATTAAAATTTGGAATGGAGGAAAGAAGTAGGATGCAAGAGCAAACCTTCTGGAATCATCGTCATCATCAAGAGGTCCAATGGACATTGCTGAATCCCAGAACCTCTGCATCATGGCAGATGTTTGTTCGGATCCAGCTGCCCCACTGTTTCCAACCTAAACACAAAAAAAATCAGGGAGTCAGGCATGCTCAGTTGAATAAACAAGTACAGCTTATGGCAACTGAGTTCAAGAAACTTTATTTTGCACACTGAAAAACTGAGTATAGTGGCACAAGCATATAGCCAAAAATGGTTTCTAACATCAGACCCCAAAATTATGTGCATAGGGGTAAGCAGTAAGATGTAAGCAGGTTTACAAGTAGAAAAAAGTTGGCACTCACCGTAGCAATTGCAGCATGAGTTATGTGAAGAACATCAACAACAGTCACAACATTTCCATCTGGATAAATACACGTCATACCCGTTTTAACAGTCTTACAGAAGACATTGACTGAATTTAGTTAGATCATGGTTAATAAACATACCCTTGTCCAGAACAGGCAAATGTAAAAATTTTCCATCATGCATTGTGTGAAGAGCTTCAAGGATTGGTGTTTCCAATGTCGCACATTCAGGACTCTGAGTCATGACCTGTTGAAAGGAGTTTCAAACATGATAGCAGTTAGTTGATAAGAAGGTAGAGAATAATGAAATGTGACAGCATAATGATACAAAGACAATTATAATGCCACTTGCCTTCTCGACTGTAGTGGACTCAGGAGGAAGATTTTGGGCGATAACACGCATCAATATATCTTTAGATCTGTCATAGAAATCAAAGCAAGGCATTTAGTTAAAGGCTTAGAAATAGTTGTTGCTGTGATTAGAATAATAAAAAAGGTACTCACGTTAGAATTCCCCCAGGTTTGCTTTCAATTGCTACAACAGCTGAACTCACTTTTAATTCGAGCATCTTCTTTGATGCTGTCAAAACTGTGTCTGATGGTGCAACAGTGACCACTCTAAAGAATTAAGATCAGCGCATAAGCTTTTCTGAACTGGCACTTGCTATATTAACACTCAAGAAGGCACTTAATTTGAAAAAGAAAGGATATTACCTACTTTGGATTCTCAGAGATAATGGTAGACAGTGATGGCCTAAACATCCGTTCTCGGAGAGTCTCAATAAAATTGTTAGGACCTGCAAAATAGAAGGAGAAATGATTAAAGGGGCACATTAGAAAAGCCATGAAGGCAAACTTTTGATACATAAAGTTTATAATACGTTTGAAACATAAGGACCAAGGGTAGAGATGTAGAGTGAAGTTCAATGCATAATTTCATTTTCAAAAGGTAGAATGAAGATGAGAATGAGTAGGGAATATCTCAACTACAGACCAGATACAGCTGCTCCCCAATGCCTTTCAACACCCTCAACAGCAGCGGCAATTGCTTTTCCTTTCTCGGCCGCCCTTTCCATCCGTGCAATAGCATCATATAGGCACTTGGCTATGTCCAGAATTGCAATGACTTCACCATGCTCCACAACAGGCAGATGTCTGAACTTACCTGGAACCAAGGATACTTTTCATCAGGCAACATTAAAAGATGACAATATAAGGCGCACAGAAATCATCAGAGATTCACAGACCTTGCACCATCTTTTGCAACGCCTCGACTGCAAGTGTGTCTGCGAGAACAAATACAGGGTTTCTGGTCATGACCTTGGAGACCGGAGTCTCTTCCATCTTCAACTCACGGGCAATCACCCTTGTGGTTATGTCCTGACAAGTGTTCCCAAAATACAGTATACAGTGAGAAATCAGGAACATCTATGTAAGGCAGCACAGACAGCATCCCTTCACCTTGTCGGTAAGGATCCCACAGAGCAAAGCGTTGGAGTCGGTCAGCAACACGGCGTCGACCCTGCGTGATGCCATCCTCCTACAAGCCTCGTGCACGGTCGTGTGGTCCGGTATCGTCAGCGCCTTGGACAACCTCAGCCTTTTCACGGTCCTCTCGCTGTTCAGCGACCTGAAATGAATCCAACGAGGTAGTGCTTTTCAGCTGTGATGTCTGTAACTGTAACGCACGGAGCAGATTTTGGTATTGTCCATTTTGGAGAGCAGGCATGGTTGACCAATCACGGTTTGACAACAACCAATGCCGTGTTGGAGCCAAGCTTGCTTGTGTTAGTGAAACTTGTGTCGTTTACGTTACACACAAAATTCAACATCAGTGTCATGCGTATGCGTATGTAGTACATCAACAATTCAACATGTTGTAATAGCTGAATGGGATTCAGCACTTTCTGTTGCAACTGAAAAAGGAATCGTACTTTGTATTGTTAAACTAAAAGTGCGTAAGCGTAACATCCATTGATTTCCATAAAGCAGGGTCAAATCTAGGCTAACGAAGCTACCAGCTGCGAACAGAGCGAGGCACACGGAAGCTACTCCAGAGAGGCACCATCGATTTCCATAACGCTCGCTTGAAGTCTTGAACCGAAGACACCACACCAGCAAGGCGCTAGGCCGCTAGGTACGGAGCACGGTCTACGCATAACAAAGGCACAGCAGCAGCGAAAAATGAGCAAGGCGGCGGGGGCGGATCACGTACGTGGAGGGGCCGCGGGAGAGGGAGACGGAGGAGCGCCTGGAGGGCGGCGGCGGGGCGTCATGGCCGTGCCCGTTCTCGGCGGGCGGGAGCCTCCTCCTGGATCCGGAGGACGAGGAGACGCTCCTCCGGCCCGCGCCTGCGCCCGCGCCCGCGCCGCCGTCCATCTCCCGGGTCGCGCCGCCCGCCGCGGGGAAGCGAGGGCCTCCGATCGGCGACGGCGCTGATCCGCGGCGGCGCAGGCGGCGGCGGCGGCGAGCGGGGAGGCCTCTATTTCTCTCGCTCCCGCGAATCGGGAGCGCTCCCGATAGGTGGGGGAGGGAAGCGGGGCAGGCGGAGACCGGAGACGGGAGCGAAGGTCGCGGCGTGCGGCTGAGTATTCTGGGCTAATGCGAATTTTCTTTTCTCCAAAATTTCCCTTTTTTCCGAGCTGGTGGTGGTGGTGTGCAATTAGAAAGGCGGGTCAGATCAATGTTCGGGTTCCCGTCTCGTGGCGATGCTTACGAAAAAAGGGCTGATGCCCGTGCGTGCGCCCACACGGCGTGTTGCGTGCGGCCGTGCGCCTTTGGCCCACGTGGGGTCTGCGCATTCGTGAGGGCGGCTGACGGCTGGGGTCGGGTGATGCCGTGTTGGAGGCCCGGGAACGCCGGGCGGTGGCCACTGGCCAGCTTTATGCAATGCGGATGCGGGAGGGTAGACTGTTTCGTTTTGTTCGTTGCGTTGGGTTGGTTGCTTGCGCCGGGATCTCACGTTGGTTAACAACTCACTGTATCTTTACTTCTAATTATTTACTAGTATAGTGCCCGTGCTAACGCTACGGTTTTATTTTACAAGTGTAGATAAAAACAAAACAATGATTCACTTATGCATAACAAGACATAATAATATTGTCTCGCCTTAACCATCTAATTTAAAATCTGCTTCGCCTCTCAGAGGGCGTGAGCGTCTTGCTTGCCTCGGACTCCCTGCCACAACAGCCACTCGGTGCATCGATTTTGCAGTTAGCCATGGCACGACATCCACCTCGGGTCACACCGAGGTCGTCGCCAATCCGCGCCACCTACGCCGACCTGAAGCCATGCATAATACAAGTCACCAATCTACGCCACCTCCGCTGACCCGAAGCCATGCATCATCCAAGGCCACCTCGCCGAGCTCGTCCTCATCTCGCCCCCTTAAGCAAACCAAGACAAAGGCATTCAATTATAGTCATTTTTGCACATAGAGACCATGAAAATAGAAAAATGTTTACCTCGCCAGAACATTTACTGTCCACGAATATTGTTGGGTGCGACATCACAGTATACACTGTGAGAGTTAACATATGACATCTTTTCCTACAGGGGTAGGAACAAATTTTGCAAGCAAATCGAAATTTCTAATAAAATGGTATCAAATATAGAAATTAGTACTTTATAGTGCAATAATCTAGGAACAAAATTTTGTTAAAGATATTGGAACTCCAAATTCACAAGGATGTCAGGATCTCAAATTTTATACCATCTTTGCTTATAAATTTGACTGCACAGTCTAGGAAATCAACAAAGGCAGCTCTTGAAAGGTATGGACTGAAAAAGAGAGAAGTTGTACCTTAGTAGCTGTCTAGGTGAACAAATTGGTAGCTGCCAAATCTTGATATTATTATGTATAAATAATGGATAGTCTGTTCTTGTACTTCTTGCAAAAGAACATATCTAGTGAACTCAAAATTTCAGGAAATAGTATTAAGAATGCAAGTAACGTGCAGATACTCCTAGATGATCAAATTAAACTTCTTGGTTCATTGCTCTCTTTTTCATCTGAACATATAAGGCACATAATCAGAAAAAGATATGTGTTCAAGGAAACAAATTCAGAGAAGGACATAGACACTCTTATTTCCTTGACAGTTTTCACCAGGAGAGACATGGACAATGTGAATGCTATCACTCTTTTTAACAGCAACAATCAATGCTTCCGTCTTCTCAGTTTTTTCATCATCAGAGTCACCAAAGCCAACAAGAGCAACATTGTTCCTTTTCAGCTTCTTCCCGATTATCTCCAAAACTTCCTTGTCGTACTTCATATATAGGACTGACACACATGACAAGACTCATTAACCTAAATTCAAAAAGAATTAATAATGGCCATACAAGTTATGCCACCCCTACATAACTTTTTGATTGTAGCACTTCTTTTGTAGTTCAGTCACTAAATTCACTATGGTAGGTACTGCATTTGTCTCTCTTATTCGAGATTCCTTGAAATTTGACATGGGAAAAAGTTGCAACAAGTTGAACAATGCTACAAAGGCACGCCTATGTTAGAACTATCAACTTCAAATAATCCATGAAAATACATACAAGAAAACAGCAAATCCCGTGCAGGACATTACCATTTGCGGGTCACGCAACCCATTGGGCACCGGCTTCATGTCATGCCCATAGATCCGTTTGTTCCAAACAAGCACCTCCGCAAACTTGTGAATCTCGCTTCCTGAGGAGATGCAATGCTCTTTCTGAAATCAAAAGCAAAAAATGTAACAGTGACTCGGAGTTTGTCCAGCCCACACCGCTTACAGCCGGTGACCGGTGACCCTGTGTGGCTCTGAGCCCGTGCGCCGCCGCAGCGCCCACAGCCCTGCTGCCTGGTTCAGCGGCGGATGCTCCGCACGGCCAGTGGACAAAGTGGGCATACCGTCTTTTCTCATCCGTGGAAGCCATCCTGAAGATAGTACTCAGCTTCATGATCAGCAATGTTGAAAAAGCACCGGAAAACAATTTCATAGCGATAGCAAAATCTGTTTTCCTTCACTCCAATGTTCTGCATCAATATTAACCCAAGTCACAAGGAAATCAATTTGAAGCATAGGTCAATGTTGCAAAAGCATGTTGAACTGGTCCAAACGTGATGTAGATTTGTTAATACTGAATGTAAGGTCTTCCAACATAGTGATGCAAAAACTGTAACGACTGGCATACGGATCGACAGGCGTAGCTGCGTAGGGTACCATTGCCGAGCACTGCATCGGCATCTTCAGAATAGCATGATAGCACCCAATGTTTTCTCGTTGGTAAATCATCAAAACACCTTACGAGCAAGAGCGGGAGCAGCACTGCGTGCTTACCTGAAGGACATGAAGGCCTTGATGTGGATTTAGCGTGTCGGGCCCTCTTCCTCCTCCGAGCCTGCATGCGCAGCCACGGCGGAGTCCTCTCGCATGCCCGTGAGCCCCCCATCGGTGCCACGCCACAAGCCACCGCCAGCCCGCTTGCTGGCCCTCAACTTCCTCGACCTCGACCAGGACGACGAGGAGCGAGCACAAGGGCGCAGGAGCGGGGATATACCTGCTTCGGCTGGCGGCCGCCGATCCACTCGGTTCCTGTTACCCGCCGTCGTAGTCGGGGACGCGAAGGTCTGGCTGCGGAGGAGACTGCGGCGGCACGCACGGAGGATTTGTTTCCGGCCGTTTATTTTTTTCCCATAACGCCGCCCTACCTGCCACCGCGTCGTCGCTGCGTGGGGCTAGCAATCGCCGATCCGGTCCGACCTCCCTGCCTGCCGCGGCGTCAAGGTCCGGCCACGGTTCCGGCGTCTTGTCGTGCCAGCACAAGGGCGCGATGGCGTGGATCTTGGGAGGAGAGGCTCCCGCGACAGGATACGGAAAATTTTGTTTCTGTTTTTCTTTCGTGATTAGGGGACACGTGTGGGCTTTCTGGCACGTTAGTTTGAATTTGCGCCGTAGGTGGAGGTGGGGTGAGATTAGGCTTCCCACTCTTTTAGAAGAATTGCATTATAGTATAGATTGTGATACTCCACAAAATACTATACTTAGGCCGCAAAATACTACACTTCGGCCGCAAAATGCTATAGTTAGCCTGTCCAAAATACTATGTAACCAACTAATAAAAGCTAGAACGGATCTTGGAGGCCCAAATTAGCCATATTTGGAACTGTTATGAGCTGAGTGAAACTTTCAATGACAGTATACTCTTGAAGCTCGACTTCTCCTTTGTTATGGCCATCATGTTCTCCTCCTACTTGAGGCTCTATACCAACTTTTTTCTTTTTTTGCTGCCAAAAAATTGCGAATAATTAGTGGAGGATGAGCAGCAACTTATAGAAATGTCAACATATAGATTGCAATGACAACATATAGAAATGCCCAGATTGCAATTACAACATACTTTAGCTTTCTTCTTTGCTGGTACAGCAGATTTGGCTGGTTTGCGCTTCACCTTACACAACTGATCTAACCAAGATTTCTGTTTCTTTGATTTCTTTGACTGAACTTCCTTAGGTAATGTTTCCAGAACCAATCATACTGGTACAGGAGGCTTTAGGTAATGTTTCCAGAACCAATCAACTTGTGTTTCTCCTTAATCCTCAATGCATTATTATTCCATTCCCTGCTAAATAAGCATTGCCATGAGAAGGCATAATAAGGTGCAGATTATAAATTATCACTATATAATTTACAAAGAGGCTTTAGTATACGCACCTTGAATCACCAGTTTAGGACGTCTCTGTAAACTATATTCCTGGTGCTCTTCCCTGTAGGATCCAAGTCCTGTTTCGGCTTTGCCAAAACTCTTGTTGCATTTCTTGACACCCTCTTGATAAACCAACATAAAGTTGGCCGTGTGAGAACACAGGTTACGGTAGATAGATCCCAACGTTAGGGATGGTCTGTCCTGCGATTTATTTATTGTCATGGCGAAACTCAACCTCACCGGGAATTGCTTTCTTTTGAACTTGAAAGGAAGGGAAATATCATCCGAGGGAGACAACGGTAGCCTTGGTATAAAGACTCTCTTCCCTACATGCTGCCCACCGGTGATCTCAAGCATCAATCGCATTGTCTTGCAATGCTCGACCACGAGCCTTGTGCCATTGCACAAGCCATTGTTCGGATCTAGATTGCGAAGAAGAATCACGGGCGGTTGATTTTTAGCTTCGGCTCATGGGGGCAGGCCATTTGGAGTTATGGAGTTCAAAAAATCAATAGGGAAGTGATTGCTTGTATCATCCACAACAGTGTCAAAGCTGTGGTAAACCTTTTCCTCACCTGGAAACCTCTCAATCATTATTGCATTCAGCTTATCAACATATTCATTTTTGGTCGATAGAATAGCCCGCGAGCTCATATAGGTGGCTGATGTGGCATGTTTTTCAAGGGAGGGAAAAATATCTTGGATGAGTTGGTTGATGGCCACATCAGTGTCGGTATATTCAATCACCATCTCATCAGGCAGTCGAACATAGTCATCTCCAATGGTTTCCTCGGTTCCATTGCCAATTCGTAGAGGTAGTCGAGAAAACCATGGGTCCGATGTGCCCTCATGTTCTCGGGTCAATCTTATCTTTACGATCTTTGGGCCACAAAAAGGATCTTTAGTGTTGTATCGGTTATCGTGCTCTATTCCCACGTGTGACCACCGGAAGCACTTGTCCGAAGTCTCCCCAAATACCATTACCTTTCCTCCAAAGGGCAAAGCACACTCCATGACATCTTGTAGGGACCTATCGAGACACTCGATGCAGCGACGCTTAGTCATGGCAACTTCATCCCGAGATAATCAAGGATGCCCTCCGAAGCAACTCTCCAATGGGACCTTGCTTTGAAAAGGTGCATCTCGCTGTCCTCTCGCAATGTTAATTGTTATTTTAAACCTGGAATGTGCAGTGCGCCCTCCTGGCAATATTGAGGCTGCAATACCTGACGTCGCAGTTGCAATGGCTATCAATCCCTCGGAGTGGACTTTAGCAAGGAGTGCCTTGTATAGGAATGTCTTGCCCGTGCCTCGGGACCATCCACAAAGAAAACTTGGCTCTTGTTGGAAAAGACATGATGAATGATTTCATCAAACCCTTTCTCTGCTCCTTGTTAAGAGATTCAAAAATACCCAAGTCCGCTTGGGGTACGCCGACATTCTCGCTCTTCTCTAACCTCTTTCATCGTGTCAATGGGTCCTTCATGAACTCCCGAATAGGTGGTAGACCAAATTTTTCTATATCTTTATCAGTTTTCCCCATAGAGAGTAGCATCTCTCGAATGTCCTCAAGCACCATACGCTCTACGACCGAATGTTGTTTATTTCCCGGTGAAGTCTTCACCTAGAGCTTCCTTATGCTTATCCCATAGCCCACGTATGTTAGTGGACTCATGAGAATACCGAATAGTAGCAAATAACCTCCGCAAAGCACATGGCATCCGGAAAGTTGTGGCCTCGTAAAGGCGGTCATCGATTAGCATGTCTCTCTCGATAAGCCCTGTTTTCTCACATGCTTCTCTAAAAGTAGAGTAAACGACACCGGCCACTGTTCTCAAGTCCTCAAATGATGTTGCACCTCTCACATGATTTAGAAAAACTCTTAGGAAGTATCTCTCCCCTTCGGCAGGATTAGCATAGACAATTCGTCCTATTTGACCTGATGCTTGTTTCCTTCCTTGCCATTTTTTCCTGCCTGGGATCCACCGATAGTGTTCAGGAAATTCCCTATACAATATTTTCCTTGCTGATCTATCTTCGAGGTTCTTAGAGAAATATTCTGTCAGTGTTGTTTTCTTGGCACGCTCGTCATTGACTACCTCTTCCAGGTTGTCCTCAGCATTGTATGTCACGGACTGCATATCCGGCAAATGTAGTTGGAGTTGCAAAACTGAGGGATAGACTCCAAACATTGGGAATCCAAAAATCCTGTACACGGCTTCAGGTGGAGTTACAAACCTCGCATTCCTATCTTGTTTTATCTCATTGATCACACAATCATCATCCCCATTTTGATCTCGCATTTACCGCGAATTCCGCTTGGTCATGGCCTTTATATACGTACTTAAATAGATACTTTCGCTTTTATCTTTCGGAGCACGCTTCAACATTGATGTGACAGTTGTATCTAAAGAGCAGACCTGGGTTGTACGGTACCACCCACCTGTTGTCTAAATCCACCTTCCTAATCTTGACCCGTCGCCCATCGTCCCTTCTCCTGTACTTTGGATATGCGTCACTTCCTTGTTGTGTTTCTTCACAGAACTGTCGCGGAAACTAAAACCTGCACTCCCCATTCACCATGCAAGGGCAATACTTGTTCAGCACACCACATGGTCCATGCAGCATATGGTTTATAACCAGGTCATGCAGCTCAGGGAATTTGTCCTTGTCTGGAATCTCTGCCGAAATAACTCGATCATATCCATCTGGGGTTGTCAACTTACTTTGAGGCTTCATGATCAGCAGGAAATGCTCATGTGGTAAACCCCTCTTTTGGAACTCAGTGACATGGACGTACGCAGCAACCTCTCCAAAATACTTCTTCTTTATTAGAAGGTCTTTAAGATCCCGCATCTTTGCTCTGTACACTCTTGCAACCAGCTCTGGCCTATTACTCCATACTTGCCCAGGTTCAAGATTGCTCGTTATCTCTTCCCAGTATGGATTGCACGTCATGGTGATGAAGTAATCAGGTTTCCCAAAACGTTGCACAATAGCCATAGCATTAAGAAATCTTTCTTTGCATGTCTCGATCGCACAGGAACGACCTTGGCAAAGACAATTCTCTTGCCAACCTTAGAACCCCGCGTCTCTCCAGCCGAGATAACATCAACAATTCCCTAGATAGACATTACATTTAAGCACGTGTCATAAACCCAAAACATTATTGAAAGGCAGTAACAAGGCACCAAATTGACATAATTATGATTACGTACCTGATATAGCTCTGCTCGTATCATTTTTTGATTTTCGGGATTTGAGTACCAATTTAGCCTCATTGACTCAATCTTCACATACATATCCACGGCCCACTGCTGGAAAAGACGTCCTCCATATAACAGGATGTTGAAAATTCCCCACCTAATTTGTAGCTTGTAGCAGTAGTATTCCCTTGCAGTTACAAATCTTTGTGAGCCATCTGCAGCTGCACCTAGCACCTCACCTTCTTGTACGTCATTGTCGGTTTCCTCCATAGCGCCTTCATCGTTGTTAATATCTGCACGAGCAGTAAAATTAAACGGCATGTTTTGAAAATATAGCATCAAAGACTATATATTAAATTATGCTGCCAGCAACTTTATATGTCTACTATAGGATCATATTATACCTTGATTAGCAGTAGCAGACGGCTGGGTTATAGATGGTGCATTGGCAACATTTGCAGAAGTCATGATTGCTGATGGGGGAGTGACTGGAGCATCACTGTATGGCATATACTTGTTCCATCCTGTTTCACCTTTGGGGTTAAGGACTGGATAAGCTAATGCATCATAACAACCATCCCATGCCTTGACATACTGTGTACGACGATCAGTCTTCCCAAATACAACCATACTCCTATCAAAAGAACTCTGAGGATCAGACCCGTCCATCCAGATAGCAGCCACTTGGGATGTTGTTGGGGCATTGTACCTTCTCTAGTCAGGAGTGACATTTGTATTGAGTTCAACCGGGTAGTTTTCCAAGTTTGGAAATTCACCATTCCTCCTAAAAGTATGAACATAGGGGTTCTCTTGCAAAATTCCAAGGATCTGTCGGATGATGTTGATATCAAGATCAGGGGACCTTTTTACTCTATGTGACAAGTCAGCATCTTCGGTATCATAAAAGTAGAGCTGCAGATGCCGAGCATTGTCACCACCTGGCACAAGGTGGTCAAGACGGTGATACAACCCGCCATGAATCTGAAATGTATAATGCCCTGTTGAAGCGGGACTGCTATATCGGCGATCAATGGTAACCCCTAGACTTGTAAAGGAGAAATGCAGATTGATATAACGTATGTTCTTCCGAAATATTTTGCATCAACATCCACACGACTTGTGAATAACCTTTTCAGCTCTTGAGGAACCTTTGGTATACATATACGTACTTTTCCTTTTCTACAACAAAACCCCGGTGTCTCATACTGAAACCGCATTGCATGGCAGTGAGTGCAGTTAGGGACTTGCCTCAATCTATGTCTCTGTGGCAGATTTTGGTAGATGAAGTCGTATGGATCATCATCAGACACATTATGTACAGCAGGGCCCTCAGGAACCACACGATACGACTCATACTGACAACCTGCGTAGACAAAGAATTGAGTCAATTATAGTGGAGAATCTTTAATATAAAGTGGTAATCTGACATGTATACATGTTAGCATTCCACCTTGTCCATGCTGTTGAAAAATTCCATCGTCGTCGTAGATTAAGTTTTCATTGTTCAAACCAGGGTGATCGCCATCCATGTCCCGTTCATCTCCATCCCAATGGTCATTCGCTGGTTCAAATAGTCCACGGTCGAACACACCATCATTATCCAAAGCATGGTGTTCTGTAAGAGTACCGGAAGTACCTGTACAATTATAGTTAGATATACATCTGAATGCCTGATAAGTTCAGTAATAATTAGCATGAGGCTGTGGTCACCAGGCGCACTGAAAGTAGGCAGTGGCAATGGTTCAGTAAGTGGAGGACGTGTTCCTCTGGACTGTGGTACAAAATCATCATTTCTATGCATCCGCCCTTCTCCATCTTCGGGATCATCGTTTTCCATTATTGTAGACAGTCCAGTTCCAAAATTCGCACCTTGACATATCAGTAATGAAAGCAGCGGGTCATGATATAACACGCGATGGGTGAAATGCATAAGGGCTTATAAGAATCTTACCTGCGGGCGAGGACGGCTCACCAATTATTCTAGCATTTTCCTGGTTGGACACAGGTGTGTTGTTAATATTCTGCAATTCGGCCCTCTTTCGTGCTCGGTATTGACGTTGGTAGTCAGCATTCTTCCTCCGTTTCTCTGCTAACTATTCTATGGTCATCTCAGCTCTTCTCTTTCGTTGTTGTGCATTCCTTCTGTCTATCCCAGTGTTAGAGCTATCTGTGTGATGAGAAGAATATTTTTTGGGGTCAGTCTTCTCTACTATAATTAAAAGTATAACAGTATAGATATCACTATAGATTAAAAAACATAATGAGATGATAAGCATGAAGTTATTGCCTTGATATTTACCATTGAGCAAAGGGATATTTTCCATGCTCAAAAGAGGTGGGAAGTTCTGGTCGATCATACTCTGATTACTACCTGCATCATATTATTTAGTGTTTAGTTCCGGGCACGATGGGTTGACTTCAATAAAAACTCGTTAGGTAGGTAATATTTACCAATGGACAAATATAGTATATTCCCTGTTGTGGTTGTCGCGCCAATGCCAGCGTGGCTAAGATCCTCAGCTGCAGGCGGTTGGATATTTTCCTTGCCCAAAAGAAGCGTCAAGTTTTGGTCGATCGTGCTATGATTAGTACCTGCATCCTGGTGGTTAGGGCTTGTAATCATGGTTTGACTATATAAATCATGACAAATATATAGATTACAAATTGTACTTGGTGCAGCCAAAGAAGAGGTAGCGTCAATGTTCTGGCATTCGACATTCTTCCTTTCTCGGTACCGACGCTGGTACTCACGTCCCTTCCTCCTGGCCTCCTCCCTTTGCTCTTCGGACATATCAGCTCGACGGACCCCCCTTGTCCGTCGGGCGTTATCTATATATAGTAGAATAGAAAATAAATTAGACACCCCCATCTCAGTACTATATGAACTCAGTTTGAAATCATACCTGTAGTGTTAGTGATGTTGCTTAGTGCATTCGGCGTATCTCTCGGCGTAGACATTGAGTAGGTGAGGTGTCAGGAACTTTGAGTTTGTACTGAAATGAAATGTGTACAGATTGATCATTTGTCACCCATAGGTATCTACTTAAATGTATGTGTACAGATGCATGTGTACAGATTGATCACTATATCTACACAAATAAAAAAAATGCTAACATACTGTTCCTTGATGCAGCCATACCGATGGGTGAATGGAGAGATCGGCAGCACCCAACGGCGAGCGTGCAGATGAGGATCCTGGCCGCGCAGATCCTGGCAGCACCCCTGACCGCGTGCACCCGACGGCGAGCGTGCAGATGAAGAAGATGACCGGGCAAGCAGCACCTTCTGGCGAGCGTGCAGATGAAGATCCCGGCAGCCTAACCGCGTGCACCCGACGGCGAGCGTTAGCACACGCGATGTAGAAGATGGCTTTTTGAATTTTGAATTGGCGTGGGTGATGTTTCCTGTAATGTTTCCTGTAATCACGTTCCTAAAATGTTTCCTGTAATTGGCGTGGGTGAATTGCAGCACCTTCCTAAAATGTTTCCTGTAATCATGTTCCCTGTACAGCCGTGGGTGAGGAGGTGAGGAGGTGAGGTGGGTGGGAAGCCTGCCATGTGGGGCTAGGGGGTGAGATCAGGCTTCCCACTCTTTGACAAGATTTCAATTATAGTATAGATTACTAATAATATCAATACGACGCTACACGAATCACAATTTCAAATACGGTAAATGGTTGACATGAACAATCACTATTATGGAAACAAGTAATATTATTAAACGGAATCTTTCAATTCTATTTTCATCTCAATCTTGTTTGTTTCGCTGAAAAGCCAGGTTAAAAAGTACCGTTTCATTTGTGGTGAGGGAAAAACATTTCCCCTCTTGAGTCAGTCCATGAAGATTGGTGGAAGCCAGTCATGAAGATTCTCTCTTCACTTATGTGAAATTCCTCTCTTTCGGGAAGCATCCAGTGTCTCATCAAATGAACATTTTTCTAAGCTTATCTGTAGCTTGTACGTTATTTGAAAGCTGCTCCCATGATACAACGAATAGCTAAGGTTTGTTGACGATGCTGGTACTGCAGGTTGTGAATGTTCTAGTGTATGCTTTTAATTTGTTGTGCACTACAAACAACGGTGGTGGTGGTAAATACTAGTCGAAAAGATTTAATATTGTAAGGAATTAAGAAAAAACAATCTATATCATGTAATTACATTGTTGTTTCCACCCGATCCATAAATTGTATAACATGACTTTAATAAAGAAAGATAAAAGGAGTTCAAGAATTGTTAAATTTAGATATAGGACCTTAGAGAAGGATAAAAAAATAGGACCTTAGAGGAAGAATATCGAACCTAAGAAGAAGAGTATAGAAATCCAGAGGAAGACTCAGAAGACGAATATGAGAGCCCATAAACAAATATAGGACCCGAGAGGAAGAAGGCGAATATGAAATCCTAGAATACGAATATAGGAATCTAGAGGACTAATATGAAACGGTAGAAGATGAATATGGGATCCTAGAGGACAAATATAGGACTCTAGAGAAAGACTCAGAGGAAGAATATGGGAGCCTAGAGAACAACTATAGGACCCAAGAGGGAGAGAGCAAATAAGAAATCCTATAGGAAGACTCAAATGATGAATATGGGAGCTGGCTCAGAATATGGGACGTTGGAAGAAGACTCAGAAGATGAATATGGGAGCCCAGAGGAAGATTCTATCTTAAAAAACAAGAGGGTTTTATAGAGCATCGAGGAACAAAAAATTTAGGTTTTCTTCATTCTTCAAGAACCGCATACCTGGCCTTCCAGCCTTCCCAAAGAACCCTTTCATCTTAATATTATGAGAAAATTTCTTCATTGTCATCAAATTCTATACAGATTCCTTCATTGTCATTGAAAATCAATAGTTTTTGTTTCTCTGTTTTATTCCCTCATTGCCCACCCAACATGTTGTCTTTGTGGAGTGGCGAACGGTTCACCAGCAGTGACGGAACGTTCTGTCAGTTCATAACCTTCGAGCAATAATCCTTGGGATCGAGGAATGTTAGCATTGATGTTGTTCTTAGAGATCAAGGGTTAGGCTGATTCTTATGAACATATAAGGAACCACAACTATTATTTTTAGCAACATTTATTGATATTTGACTTTAGTTGACCAACAAGGATTTCCAAAATAATTCATAATTATTAGATAAAAACTTAGTATGGATTGGTCTGTGAACCTAAATCCTTGTCATACTAGAGAGAGTAGGAACTAATAAGGCTTCATTTAGAATTTGAGAATCTTGTATAACGATTTGCTATAAGGGTTTCAGCTATATGGCTTCGGTTGGAATGATGTGGGTCGTTACACTAATAAGTAGTTATTCTCTCGGAGACCTCTTGCACGTCGAGCCCACGACATGGTGCTAGCATAGCCATCACCCACGTGACCTCGCCTCCATGTGTTTTCCTTCTAGTTGCCCTAGCGTCCGACCGACGACTGCCTACCACGTGTTTTTTCGCAGGAATGCCAAAAACCATCCAATTTTGGTCGCTATTCAAGAACGCAGGTACAGTTAGCTCCTCCTCGTAGGAGTTATGGCTCGATGAATCCTACTTCGCGTCTACGGTTTGTGAACGACGACGATGTTGATGCACTGATCCTTCTTTGTGGCTACGGTTTGTGGATGATGACAATGTTGATGCTCTACGGGTATCTGGCTCCTTCTGATGGTGGTGTTCGATGATAGCAACAATTATAGCGAGCTTTGTCCAATTTTTGTTTGTGTTTGGATCGGATATGAGGGTAGGGGCCGTCTTAAACAGATGCATAGTTTGAGTTGAGGGTGTGAACGCCATATGCACAACAACCTAATGTTTAGTTCCAGCTCTAGTTAGAATTTTTATGCTCTTGTAGCCTAATAGAACTCAATCACTACTTAGTACACTAAAGTTAATCTAACAACTTTAGATTTTTAATACTTTAAAAAAATTATGATTTAGGAAAAATATCCACATATTAGGCTTTTAGTTAGCCCGTTTTCTCGATCCTACGCAACCTTTCTAATTAATGCATCAGGTGGCTTTGAATAAGTAAAAATGAATCCCATGTTGATGATGCCCTTGCATCCTAAGTATGTAAACTATTCGAACAACGGGGTCTCAAACAGATTAGAGAGAAGGTAGGTAACGAGGAGAGTGCTAGGGATGGAGAGCAAGTGGATCTTGAGTAGTGAGTAACCTATACCTTCATGCCATTGGCACTTATGTAGGAGGTGACATTTACAGTTGGTCCCTTACTGGAGTTGAATTTTACTTAGTACTATTCTAGCACTTATTTAGGTATCTTCTAGGCGGAGGCCTGACCTATATACCTAATCGCCCCCCACACACAATACAACACTTAGAGCATCTTCAAGGGTTTTGCATTTTAGATTTACATTTGAGTAATTTGTCAAAAAGCTGCAAAAAAGGTATCCAACGATTTTGCATTTGGAGTTTACAATTTAGGCAACTTGGCAAATGAGGGAGCAAACTTGACAAAAATGCCAAGCCGTGGAGGGCTTTGCAAACTCGATCGCGCGAGCAAAGTCGCATGCGAGGAAAGCGCGCACGTTTGGAGACCTTCTATTTTTATCCTTTGCCAAGTCCAAAAGCCAATTCCCTTGAAGATGGCTTATTTTTATCCTTTGCATTTTGTTATGAGAGTTTGCAAACTACAACAAATGCCAAGTCAATTTGCCAAAGCCCTTGGAGATGCTCTTAGAGCATCTTCAAGGGTTTTGCATTTGAGATTTGCATTTGAGTAATTTGCTAAAAAGCTCCAAAAGAGGTATCCAACTGTTTTGCATTTGGAGTTTGCAATTTGGGCAACTTGGCAAATGAGGGAGCAAACTTGGCAAAAATGCCAAGCCGTGGACGGCTTTGCAAACCTGATCATGCGAGCAAAGTCGTGCGCGAGGAAAGCGCGCGCGCCTGGAGACCTTCTATTTTTATACTTTGCCAAGTCCAAATGTCAGTTCACTTGGAGATGGCCTATTTTTATCTTTTATATTTTGTTATGGGAGTTTGCAAACAACAACAAATGCCAAGTCAATTTGTCAAAGCCCTTGAAGATGCTCTTACATTATTGTATTATTAATCTCTCTTCATGCTTGACGAAAAAAATCTCTCTTCATGCTTGATGATTTCCACAGTCGTTTTTAAATGCACAGTGTTTTAATGTTGTTAAGCCAGTCTCAATGGCTAGTTTCATCTCACAGTTTTCAAGATTTATTTTGATATGAAACAACTCTCTCTCAATGCATAGTTTCATTGCACAGTTTCACATACTATTTAAAGCTTATATGGGTCCACCGTTGTCTTATCTCTCTCTCCTTTCTTCCACCAATGTCCTTCCTCCATACATACGGATGAAATAAAATAACACTCTCAATGAGGGTTTCACACACTTTTTAATGTTTTGGAAACACCGTTGTATAGTTTCACCATGGTGAAACGAATTCCTTCTCTCTCCTCCCAATTTCATGCAAATGCTGATATGATAGTCTATTTAATGTGTGTGACACTCCCGTGAAACCTCCACTAAGACTAGCCTTAGGCCAGTCTCAATGGCTAGTTTTATTGCACAGTTTCACATACTATTTAAAGCTTTGAAATTTTGATACGAAACAACTCACTCTCTCAATGCATAGTTTCATTACACAGTTTCACATACTATTTAAAACTTCTATGGGTCTACCGTTATCTCTCTCTCCTCTCTTCCACCAATGACCTTTCTCAATGCATGCGGATGAAATGAAATAACACTCTCAATGAAGGTTTCACACACTTTCCAATGTTTTGGAAACACCGCTATATAGTTTCACCATGGTGAAACAAATTCCTTCTCTCTCCTCCCAATTTTATGCAATTTCATGCAAATGTTGACATGACAATCTATTTAATGTGCATGACACTCCCATGAAACCTCCATTGAGACTGGCCTTATATGTCAAACTTTAGGCCTGTTGGTAGTACTTCTCCTCGACTTCGGCTCTAGCTCCTCCAAAAGAGCCCCACTCGAGGAGCCCTATCAAGCACTCCCTTTTAAACATCAACCAACTTTAATACATTAGCATTAACTTCCAGTTTTTATTAATTAATATTTTAGGCATCTACTTTTTTTTTGCTTATTGGCTTACATTTCTAAACCATTGTCAAATAAAAGAAAAACAAGATAGTACAATACCAACTAATAAACACGTAAGAAAACATATTTAACTATGGAACGCCCTATATCTTGGTCAAAATTTGATATTCTTAGTTGAATCAATGATCCCCATAATACTCTTATTCAAATTTACCCCTCGTTGACCATTAGTCCTCAATCTACAAACTATAACCTAACTTTGCTTGAGCCTTCCCAAAGAAACCATGTCTCTTAACCTTACCAGACATGAAGGAGAAGCATAAATGCCACCGTGTCTCCCATATGGATCAGCCAAAAACAAGAAATAGGAGAGAAAGGCTCAGGTCGATTTTTTTTTCTAAAAACACACACATGTATTGCAAGGGATGGCAGCGGGTCGGGTAGGTGTGGGTAAGGCTTTTATCCAACCTCGTGCATACATGCCTTGTCAAAAAAAAAAAAAAAAAAAAAAAAAAAAAAAAAAAAAAAAAAAAAAAACCCTCGTGCATACACGCGACTACCTGCTCGTGTCTAAAATTCTGTACCCGCGTGCCTGCGCTCAGTAGGTACTCGATGGGTATCGGGTACCTGTTGGCTATATTTAAGAGAGATCAAATAATAAAATCACAGTGATATAAAGTAGTAAATTCATAATTAAAATGCAAATATGTCAATCTTACTTACATAGAGTTCGTTAGGGGAAAGTAGCAATAGTTCACTTGGCTAGGTGAGTAAATGTGGCAATACACCTAACTGGGTTCGAATATCATCATGAGTAAATTTGGGTGCCCATTTTCTTTCTTAATTAATGAAAACTCAACCTAGTTCCTCCTAGTTTGGTCTAGTTTTTTTTAGAGTTCGTTAGGACAATATACAATAGCTCATACTTTACAGATTCATATTTTGATCGTTCATGCTCACAAATTACACAAAACAACTTATACAATAACTAAAGCAACAAGTTAATAGCTCACAGATTCACTTTAAACTGAAACTCAAGTATGTTAACGGTAGTAGCAAGCCCTGACCTGGTTGCAATCTGCTTGCCAATTTGCAACTGAAAAACAGGGCACGTGAAACTGATGCAAATTAGAGCAGGTCCAGAGCAACGGGTTCAGCAGTCACTCTCTATGCTGGTTCAATCAATACATGACCTGCTGGCATTTGGGAAAATCCTACTCCCCTTTCATCTGAAATAACTGAACAGTTGCTCGTGGATTATATCGACGTTAACTGCCAACACATGGATTCAGCGACAGTGCGACTGCGACACTATAATAGCTACCACGCGCAACACCTGACAAGTGACAAATACTCTTTTAATTTCCACAGCGAGCAATAAGTGAAATTTCACTAACACCGGATTGTCAAGCCAACACTGTCAACTCCAACAGACCAATACGCAAACACAGCTCAAGCGAGCTAAAACGGCTCACCTGGCCTGGCAAGGCTGAGCCTAAGTGAGCCTAAGTGAGTTTGGACAATGCTGCCAAAGAAACCAAGCAGGTTGAAAATGCCTAAGGGTTTTTTCTCGAATCGAAATCCTAATGTTGTTAGGACTTAGGAGTTGGCTTTACTTGAGCCTTCCCAGAGAACCTTTTTCTCTTAAACTTATACTGCAACGAGACAGAGGAGGAGAAGAGAGGCCACCGCGTCTCGCACGTGGATGGGCCAAAATCAAGAAACCGGGTATAATAAAAAGCAAACGTGTATTGCTCTACTAGGAAGTTAGGAATACTACTAGCTGTTGATACCCAGCTCTTATGTGAGCTGACACGGCAACCTTGTCAATTTTTCCAACTGAAAAAAAGGACACGTGAAACTGATGCAGATTAAAACAGGTCCAGCTGGTTCAATCAATACATATGACCTGTCATTTAGGAAAATCCTACTCTCCTCTGAAATAACTAGACAGCTCGCGAGTTATATTGATGTTAACTGACAGTAATAGCTACATGCACGCGCAACACCTGAGAAATACTCTTTCAGTTTCCACAGAAAGCAAGTGAAATGTCACTAACACCAGACTGCTAAGCCAACGCTCTGTCCAACGGCCGAGCAATACACAACATAGCAGATGAGCAGCGAAATCTTGCGCCATCACTAGTCTACACACTCAAAAGACCAGCAAGTTACAAAGAGACTGCACGTACGAGAAGCGCACACCACCATTAATTGTGTGAAAGCGAATTGAAGCAGGCCTAGGCTGCGTAGACGTGGATGCCGATGGCGACGACGAAGAGGGTGAGGAGGCAGAAGAAGATGACGGCGTGGACGAGGATGGCGATGGCGCTGGTGGCCATGTTGCCGAACTCGACGACGCGCGTCCGCGAGGGGAGCTGGAACAGCAGGCCCGGCGACAGCACCACGAAGAGGATCACCGCCACGATGATGGGGCCCCAGTCCGTGCTTGGTCGTGGCGACATGCTGCTGCCGGCATCGTTCATGCCTCCTCTGATCTCCGCGTAGTTCATGCCCGCGTAGTTCATGACGGACGCAGCTGCACGAAGTTAGCTAGCTAGAACGATGTAGAAGGGTATCAATATGTACTGAGGTTGCTTAGCATTGTGTATGAAGTGTACAAGGTAGGGAACGAGCTGGCTAGGTAATGAAGGAAGGAATGCATGCCATGCGTGTGCACGAAGCAAGCAAGAGGTTCTCCGGCCTTTGCGACGCCCTGCGTGTGCAAAGGAAGGCTGCAGGCATATAGGGACTTTCGCTTTACAGTCTGCAGCTCTGAATAAAGAGCACTCAAGACAGGTGAGGTGTTCTTCGCATTTGCGATGATGGTTCCGTCAAAATTTAAAAGCAGCAATGGCCAGCAAGGTTAGCAAGAAAAAACACAGGGTTAAAGCCCCAAAGGCAACCCGATTTGGCCGGGACTTTTTCGTGTACGTGTGTTTTACTTGCTTGCGATTTGTAACTGTGATTTGTTACTGCTTTAACACATGAGATGAGAATGAGATGCTGCCTGGCATGAGACAGTCTCCTGCAGTCTGAAGCCTTCAGCTGAAGAGACGCAACGCAATCTCAAGCTGTTTGTAGTAGATTGGAGAGAATCAGAGAAGAATACGTGACCATACGGCTCACCTTGCATGTTATGCTTGCATCAGGTTATTCAGGTACGCAACGCCCAATTGATCGATACCGGAGAAGCCAGAGAAATGGTAGATTGGTAGTAGTGCTTGTGCTTGTTTATTCAGTAAGACAGACAGAAACAAATATTGATTAATTAGACTCAAATATCCACCCAACACAAGTACAATAAAACTGTGCAATTAGTTTTTGATTTCATCTATATTTAGTACTCCATGCAGCTGCAGGTTGGAATTTGGGGAGAAATTGCAGGAACTAAGGCCTTGTTTAGATCCCCAAATTTGAGCAAGCAATGACCTGCTTCAGGCCTAAACAAGCCTCAGTGAATCTGAATCTTCTGACTGGTGGCCCTGCAACATTCAATGGATAATGCAAAAAATGCTAGTACTGTAGTCAATGGATGCATGTGAAAAACAATCCAGTCAGAGCAGTCCCGATTCCCAAATCAAAAGCATCGCTTCTTGCGTCTGCTAGGCTGCTACAGCGACAGATTGTCGGCTCCGACAGGTTGACAGCGTTTGGATTCTGCAGTTTCAAAACTTTTTTTCAATGTACCTACAGAGATTTCACCGGAGTCGATTTGTTCTTACCGAAAACAGTGAAAACAGAAAAAAAAAAAAAGGTCTGCATCCTAAAGAAAGGGCTTAGTACAAAAACTGAACCAATCATGAGAAGTTGAAATCTGCTCGGATTTCATCCTAATCCTAAAATGAGGAACCCCAATCATCTGAATCCAGAGATGGCGGGGATGGAGCTCGGTGGTCCAAAGACGCACGAATGACCAAAGACGCACGAATGATCGATCAATCATCTCCCTTGCAGGCCTTGTTTAGATCCGGATTCGGGATCCATGAATTCATGAAAGTGCATTCACTTCTCTCTCTCCTCTCGTTTCATACAAAAGACTTTCGTTTGTATTTGGTAAAAATGTGCAAAAATTAATTAATTACACTCGAAAATGCTCGTCTCGAAAGCATACAAAAACTGAACCAATCATGAGAAGTTGAAATCTGCTCGGATTTCATCCTAATCCTAAACCATGAGGAACCCCAATCATCTGAATCCAGAGATGGCGGGGATGGAGCTCGGTGGTCCAAAGACGCACGAATGACCAAAGACGCACGAATGATCGATCAATCATCTCCCTTGCACTTTTACACGTAACCGACGCCGGCGCCGTGGGCCACATGTTTGGTTACTTCTCTGTCACAACTGACGCCGAAAACGCTCAAAACACTCGCATCACTGTCCGTTGCGTGTTACGTGTACTGTGTGTCCATCCCCACTCCCACCGTACAACACGCCTCTACACGCCTCTCTCACCCACACACGCGGGTGGAGAGCCATCGCGTTCCACCGGTAGCGAACTTGCACTGAGCTCCGTAGCCAACACGTTACCAAAGTTCCGTGGTCCTACTGACCAACAAAGCGTAGCAGTAGCTATCAAAAATACAAGAAAAGAGTAGCAGTAGCAGATAATTCAGACAACCCAATCATACGTGTCACCTAGTCGCAGACTTATCATCAATCAGTCAACATGAGGCTAACCAATCACTTAATTAATTTCTTAGTGATTGTGAGGTTCCTCCCATTAACCAGCAGCAAGAGCAACAACACCTCCTCTGGATCATACGACTACAAGCTTAGTACAGCAAAAGAGCGAGTTTTTACAAGGAATAAATAATCCTAGAAGCAGCGATCCATCCATCGACGAAGAGAAATCAAGCAAAAATCTACGCACGCCGGCGCCGCTGCAGAGCCCGGAGCAGCAACAAGCTAGGCGACGAGCGCGTCGGAGCAGATCACTGGGGTTGTCGCCGGGGGCCCGACGATCCGTCCCCGCGGGTGCTTGCAGGGGAGCGCCGCCGCGGGGGGCGGCTTGCTGTTGCTGTTGGTGCAGAGGAATAGCCCGGAGGAGAGGGTGTTGACGGCGCCGGCGAAGCCGAAGAGGAGCGCGAGGCCGGCGACCCAGGGCATGAGGAAGAACCCGATGGCGAAGGTGACGGAGCCGCACAGCATGAGCGCCACCGACGCGCCCAGGAGCATGGACGCCGCCGCGGCGGGCGACATCGACACCGACGACGCCCGACCCGGTGGCGCCGGGTAGACGATGGTGAGCAGCAAAGCGCAGAGCTCGCGGACCTGCCGCGAGTAGTCCTCGCCGCCGCCGGTGCCCGTCATGGTTTCTTCGCTTGGCTCGCTGGGTTGCCGCTGGAACTGGAAGAAGATGTGGTGGGGTACTGGTGCTTTGACTCGGATCGATGAGGATCAGCAGCGTGCAGGCGAGGGAGGAGAGGACCAGAGGAGACGTGGCGTACGGAACAGAGGAGGCAAAACGGAGAAGAGAGACGAACAGAGAGAGAATCAGGGACGGGATTGGCGCGTGGGACAGGTCTTTATACACCCTCGAACCGCCGGGTGTCCCTATACGGGGTGGGTAGCCTATCCCGGCGCGCCGGTGAGCACGACCCGGGCAGACCACCACCGTCCCAACGCCCACCCACTCCGACCCATACCGTCCCTCGCCCGCCACTGACATGTGGCCTCACGCTACCGGGCTTTCTCGACCGCCGCGCCCCTGTTTCCCTTCCCCTTCCGTGGACCCGGTCGAGGCACAGGGGAGGGCGAGGAGGGATGGGGACGAAGCAGGATTTTATTTATTGCGACAAATTCGCAGGCGCCCCATCCCTATCCGCGGCACGGCGCCGAGTCATGGCCGCGTCGTGTGATTGGGGGTTCTGTGGCTGACGGGCGGGGCCCGAGGCAGGGAGGTTCTGTGGCTGCAGGTTGCTCTGCTTTGCGCGCCGTTTCTTTCTATTTTTGTGCTTCTTCGTTGGTCTGTTTCGGCGAGTGATTGGGCGATGTGGCAGACGCAAGCGCGAGCTGACGTGGAAGATAAAAGGAAACGGTTAGGGTCGTTAACTGGAAATCGGGGTCCAGTAGCTGCGGCCGAATACCCTGCTGACTTGAGCTAGGCAGCTTTTTAGAAAGAAGGTTCCCCCTGCTTTATATTTCAAAAGCAACAAGTCACAGCATCCAGGTTCAGCGTTTTAAGCGCGATCACCACAAGATGAGTCTGAAACGCCATCAAGGCAAAACGACCTATGTTCACCACTACTCGCATTCAACAGATTGCATTGCATCATCACACTTCTGGAAGCCAAACGAGGCGCATCCGGTTGAACCCACGGTGATGATGACTCCATCTGCGTACTCCACTGTATTGCCGGCAGTCTCAAGGCCCCTCTTTCCAGATTCTCAGCTAGCCCCTTCACTTGACTTCCCAACTCTTGCTTCCACAACGGCACCCATCTTCTCAGCATTCTTGCCACCTTCATCAGCACCTGTTGCATCCCCAGCCACTTGTTTCCCTGAAAACACAAGGAGTTCCTTAGATTCCAAATTGTCCACATAACAGCAGCTGAGCAGATATTAGTTAGTTGATGTTTCTTATTGGTCGGCCAAAATCTGGCCACCGATTCAAAGTCATCTCCCAGTTGCACTCCTAGCATCAGAGAGATAAAGGACCAAGTCCAATTAGCCACACAACATTCAAAGAAAAGATGAATAATCGACTCATTTTCACTGCAGAAAAGACATGAGAGATCTCCAACATTCTGTCTTTTATTCAAGTTGTTGAAAGGTCCTTGTTTGGTTTTGGTAATTGAGTGACAACATTAGGCGGACTAATATGTGATTGAGTGAAACTTCACAGGTTATTAGTCCATAGGTACATGTATGTGAGCTATATATGCCATGGAGGAGAAATGGCTATAAGATGATGCAAAGCTCACATATGTGATGATGAAAGAGCATAATTTAATATGTGACATGACATGGAATCTTTTGATCAAGGTGGAGAAGATCAAGACAAGACTTGGCTCGACGGACCGGTTGCAAGTGTGAAGGGCAAGTTGTGTGATAACTTGGCGCCGATGGACCAACGCAACGGTGAAGAGCAAGTGACGTCAAGATCGATGGACCAATATGATCAAGTGATGATATGAAGTGGATCATATCATTTGTTGATCGCGTTGGTGCATTTGTTGCATCGACATTAGAGGAGTTGAAATGGAATGCGCAAGGCAAAGGTATATTTGTAGGGCATTTCATTTCACCGGTCTAAGTTGAGTAGAGAAGTACTTGACCGGATTTAGGATTGATAATCGTATTATATAGAGGGGAAGTCTTTTAATTGCATCGGTTATCTAGTGCCACTATGTTGAGTCTCATTTTGCATATACCTTGGGGTTAGTGTTGCGGTGAGACGATGAGAATGCCATGAAAAATCTTTGTGGAATGCTAACTCTAGTACTAATGTGGTTTAGTATCTTTAGAGGAGTTAACATCTTATAAAGGAGAAGCTTTTGTGCTAGAAGAGGGCATCCTGGATGAATTTCCAGTTAACTCGTCTAAATTTGCCGAGGAAGGCTTCTCTGTTTGGTGTTGGCAAGCAGGAGTGTATGGCTGTTGGTTTTGGGCCAGGACGTGCTCGTGTTGCAGTTGTGGCCGTGTAGGCCGACCGGCGTGAGCACTGGTTTGGGCAGCCCGTCGTCCAGTTCTTGGCTCCAGTGCTATATTTAGACAGGGTGCATGCTTGCTCCTTGGTTCCTGCGTGAGAAGTAAATAGCCAGTGCTTAGGGGCATCTGCTTGCCTGCTATTCTTAGCGCGAGAGAGAAAAAGCACCTGGAGGCTATGGCTTGCATGCACAGGCTTTGGGTGATCGGCATTTGCATGCATGTTTGCCTTGTCGTGCTATTGACCGAGAGAAAGAGAGAGGAGGTCTTGTTGGAATTTAGACTAACTGAACCGGATTTTGCGTGCAGCAGCTTTGACCAGAGAAAGGGTGAGCGGCGTGCTCTGCTGTGCTGATAGGCCGCCAAGCTGCTGCCACGGGCCACTGGCTCCCGTTCGTTAGCTGGGCCGGCCAGTTACCTAGTGGAGCCGCTGCTGGTTTGCTCTGTCTCCTGGGCCGCGCAGTAGAGCTAGCAGGCCGGCCCGTCGACATCCTGCTGCTGCTGTTTTGCTGCAGGCCGCATTTGCTCGTTGCTGCCGCTGGCCTGTTTGCTTGCTAGCTTTGCTTGCTTGCCTGCCTTCCCAAGTTCCCAAGATAGAACATGGACGTGTGTTGCTTCGACGCCGCCGTTCATAGAGACAGAGGCAGAGAGTTGGAGCGGTACCGGTTTTATCCGTTGTGAGACAGAGGCGAGCCGTGTGGAGAGCGGCGGCGACACTGGCTTCGGGCCGTTGGCCAGTAGCCGGTGGAGGCCTGCCTGCTGACCGTTGGAGCGGGGTTTGGTGGAGAATAAGGCCCGGCCATCGGTCTCCTCCCCAGCAGCTGAGCCCCAACAGAAATGAAGTGAGCTCTCTCTTCTCCCCATCCTAGAGAGCATGTTCTAGGGTTCATCCTCTTCTCATCTCTCTTCCATGATTTGAGGCAAGATTTTTAGAGAGAGTGAGAGCCCTTTGTGGGTGTGGATGAGAGGTTGAAGATCCACCTCCTCACCTTTATGTTCATCTCAAGCCTAGGGCTAATTTGAGAGGGGATTGGAAACCTAGTGCATATGCATTTGTGATTCATATTTGTGGCACTAGGTGGTGATTGCAATTGGAGATTTCTTGTTACTCTTGGTGATTGTCATCACCTAGACGGTTGGTGGATTGTGACTCCGTTGAAGCACGCGTGGAGATTGTGCGGTGCTCCGGAGGAGGAGGACTTTGTGAGGGGTTGTTGTGGTTCCCCGGCGGAGTGCCGAATTCCAACTCTATTGGATTGCGCGTGTCATTGAGTTACCACACTTGTGTGTGTGGGTTCGCTCGGTGCCTTAAGGGGCTCACTTGAGAGTGGTGTCTTGCGGTGCCTTGCGGGACGTAGCTTGGGGGCAACCAAGTGAACCTGGTGAAAAATCGACGTGTCGACTTGTGTCTACTCTTCTCGGTGGTTTGCAATCTTCATACACAAGCCTTGTATTTATTTATATATATATATATTGTGCTTGTGTAGTTGCTCTAATTTTTATTTATCTTGTGAGCTTTGCTAGTGAGCTAGGTGGCTTAGTGCTTTTGCTTACTAGAATTGTATAGGTGTTCTCTCTTTGCTTAAAGTACTATTCGCATAAGTTTGTGTGACCTTGCTAACTAGAATTTTATAGGAGAGCACTTTCTAGTCTAGCACCTCATATTCTTGTTTAGAATCTTTTAAATAAGGTGCTTCTAGAGTTATAGATAGAGGGGTGTAGTCTTGGCTAGACCGATAGTTTTATTTCCGCTTTTATATTGTCTAGCCAACGCGATTAATTTTAGAAAGAACTATTCACCCCCCTCTAGTCCGCCATCTCGACCCTACAGTTGTCCCTAGTCAGGACTTTGTTTTTAGAAACAAGCCACAAGAAAATCTGCACTCGGGGAGGTATAGACAGTTTCCAAACTGAGCTAATAAACACTGGAGAAACACCTCTAAAAGTAATGATAGCATACAGGGATTGAACTTCATAGTTACCAGATGTGGTATAGGTCCAAATAATATGATCTTCCTCTTCAGAGATGACTACATCTTCTATTAAAGCTACTAACTCCCACCACATTCTCATCATATTATCAGAAATAGTTCTTCTAAATGTCAGCTTTAGATCCTGTCCATCCCACACTTCTTCAACAGTACAACCCTGTTGGTTGTTAATCACATATAGAGGCCAGAACATAGTTGCCAAGTTAATATTTCCTACCCATAAGTCTTCCCAAAATCTCACTTTTTTTCCATTTCCAATTTTCCATTTTACTCCCATATGGGCAGCTTGAGCAGCCCACAAGACTCCCTTCCAGAAGGGAGAGGCACCCACATCAGGACAACACCACAAGTTAGGCTTGTTTGTCCTATATTTAGAATCTACAATTTTGATCCAAATAGAACTTTTATTTAGATGGTATTTAAATACCCATGAGCAAAGCAAGGACATATTTAAACTTCTCAAATGAGGGATCCCCAAACCTCTAAACTCTTTCTTTTGAGCAACTAATTGCCAATTTGCTAAATGATATCTATGTTTATCTTCATTGTTATTCCACAGGAAATGACTCATCTGAGAATTCATCATATTGATAGCCCACTTGGGAAACTTTATAACAGATAACAGATAAATTGGTATACTTGCAATGCATGCCTTTAACAAAATCAACCTCCCTGCATAGGAAAGAAGCCTACCTCTCCATCCAGCTATCCTCTTAATTATTTTATCTAAGCATCTCCAAGGGAATTTGCAAATGAGTTTTGCATTTATTGTTGTTTGCAAAATCCCAAACCAAAATGCAAAGTCTAAAAATAGGCCAACTCCAAGGGACTTTGGATTTGGACTTGGCATTTACCCAATTTGGCGCGAGAGGGAGGACGAGGTGCATGCCGCAGAGGGATTTCCATGCGTGAGAGGGATGGGAATCGCGTTTGCCAAAGCGAGCGGCCTCTGCATAAATGCCAAACCGAAGCTGAGAATTGCAAAGTTTGCACAAATGCAAAACTAGTATGTAAAACCATTGGAGCCCTCTTTTTCAGGTTTTTGGCAAATTCTCAAATGTAAAACTCATTTACAAAGTCCCTTGGAGATGCTCACTAGCTGTAAATCAGCCCTCCTTAATTTGGTATAATGAAGAGGTATTCCAAGGCACTTGATAGGAAAGTCTCCTAACTTGCAGCAAAAGACTTTTGCAAACTCCCTAGCTGATTCATAGTTTAGGCCAATAGTCAGTAGGTCACTTTTGTCATAGTTTATTTTCATACCAGAAAGTTGTTCAAAACAAACTAACAGCCATTTCAAATTTTTTGCCTTATCTAAATCATTTTCCAGAAATAAGAGGGTGTCATCTGTATATTGCAGACTAATGACCCCTAGGCACTCCATGATTCATTAGCCCAGAAATAAGACCCTCTCTAGCTGCTTTCATAAACATTCTAGAGAAAACATCTGCCACTAGGTTGAGCTAGGCAGCTCGATTGTCTGGGCGTTTCAACCAACACACCGCGGCTTCCTCAGGCCGTCAGGCACAGGCACCTCTACGGTTCTACCAAACCACCGCCATTCAAACACAAACCTGGTTTCAGGTTTCACGTCGAGATGTTCGTTGTGATCTGTAACGTCTTTTTTTTTTTTTTTTTGAGCTGATTCGTCTTGCGTGGTGTGCGGATCTCACCTCCATGCCAGGCCCTTACCGGGCCAGTGTGATATTTTGCAGCCCAGTTCCCTTCATCGTTGGTGGAATTGGGCCAGCGGTAAAGCACGCAAGCAAAAAGAGGCCGACATGCCGAGCACCGTGCTTTCTCCTCCTCTCCATGGGCCAAAAGATGAAAAGAGAATTTGAGGAGAAATAGAGAATGGTCCGTAATAATAATCTCCATGGACAGAGAAATCTCTACAGCTAAAAAATTTGCAGCGCAATCGTTCACCCAGGCAGACGAAACTACCGCTCGTTCACCCGCCCGGCAGAAAAAAAAAACCACGCCGACAGGTGGGACCGGGTAAAAGGTTTCGCCACTCCACGCCCCATGGACTCCTCTCCGCTCTCCGGTGCCGACAAACCCACCTCATAAAAATCGTCGAATCTCCCCATAACTCGCGAAATCACAGGGAATAAACTGTATAGAACAGAGCAAGAACCGTATGGAGCAAACACATGTATGCGGCCCTTCACGGACATGCAGCGCCATGGCCTTCCTCGATGGATCCGTGGACGAAGCGGCTCCAGGAAGGCCAGCGTCTGGTGAACGAGGTCGTCAAGCGTGGAATTTTTGCATTTTGGTACTTTTTGGAAACATTTTTTACAAATGACTCCCTGGTAAAACTTTGTCTAAAAATGACCCGTTTTCCAGGCGTGCGATGCAATGACGCCGAGGTATGGGGCTCGGCGTGCGGTCGTCCACGCCGAGCTCTCGCCACGTCGGGCCGACGACCACGGCCGCCGCCCGGACGGTTTGACGGACGGGTCCCGCAGTCGGCGTCATGTCATCGCACGCCGACTGCGAAGCTCGGCGTCAGATGACCACACGTCGAGGTCTCGGCTATGTTGTGGCCTTCGGCATTAGTAGTAATACTTCTTATTAATAGTAAAACTTTTTATTACTAGTAATTGGAGAAACAATATAGCAACGATAACACTTCTTCTGCATTGGGAGCCCTCCCAAACAGGCCCTAACTACTGGATTGTAAATTTGACATCTACCAGACACTCGCATAATTATACAGCATCACACTTCTTCTGCATACCACACCAGGAAAGAGGAGGGTGAGAGTGAGAGTGGGGCCCAGGCTCCACGAGGGTCACTGCAGGGTGACACACCCAAACAAACATCTCGGTGTACCCTCACAGACTCACATCCAGTACGCACATAAGTAGCAAGCACAGTGATAGGAAAGAAACATGGTGCGACATCATAACAAGGTCAGGTTCTGCAAGGACCAGCACCATTTCTGCATCCTGTTATTGAACTTCCCTTCCTCAGCTAACCTTTGACAGCATCCAGTTTGACAAACCTCAGCTACCCAACAATAGTACGCGGCACTGTTAGCAACAGATGCACGCCCCGTTTCATTTGTCAGTTGCACACTCTGCTGAGCAAAGCCACCTCTTACTCGTGACTCCTAGGTCAGTTGTTCTGGCTGCTTGTACTTGCACCGGCACCACCATTGTTTTGTTTTGCCAACATCTGCATTTCATCAGAAAGGAAAAGTTCAGACTAACCTGCGAGGACTACATAATTGCAGTTTCCAATTACGTAAAAATGATTCGAAGTGAGCAGTAGTATCTTTTTTTTTTTCTGAGATGGCTGTCAAGCTTGATTCTGATGAGCTTTCCTTTCAAGCTTCATACAAACACAACATTTTGTGAATGATGGTTCTTATGCACATCTACTGTGTCCAGCTTACCAATAGTCTGGACTCTGAAATAGTACGGCAGGACAATCCAGTTGCGGTCAGCAATCATACAAAAAGGAAGCTCAATTAGAACAAAGCTAAGGCCTTTTGACATTCATTATCTTGTTCTCACAGGACGGTTCCTACACATCTCAAGAATTGAGCTTTCTGACGGGGTTTTCCATGAATGATGACTGACCATTTCTGCATTGATGTTAGATTCTTACAGAATGCTAGAGCAGTACTAGAATCCCACTTTTATTGTCTCATAGTATTTTTTAAGAAGGGCAGCCAGGAACAGTACTAACATTTCTAATGAAACTTGTGCACATACAAGGTGATGCTGCTTAGTCCACATTCTAAAAAAACAGCAGATAATTAAGGAGTCTTCAAAATATGACTCCATGCACTCTCTCGTTGACACTTCACAGCATATTGTTGCCCAATGTTGACCAACAAACAGTGTCTCGAGGTGCAATATTTCTACTTTGTCGGATGATTATTCTCGTCTACTTGAAAATTGTGAAGGTGGAAACATCAGCAAACCATGCACCACAGGATTGTAGTGATATCTGTCCGCATGATACAAAAAAACAAAATGTAGGCAAACAGTTTTTCCAGTGATCTCTATCTAAATCAGCTGCAATGAGCATACTGAATAAAGAAGTCATTTTAGTGTACCTTTTTGGTTTTTGTGTTCCTCAAAGCAGTTGTCAGGAGTTTCTCTAGTTTCTCAAGTTCATTGGCATCTGACTCCTCAGCATTGTTTTGTTCAGACCTGCAAGTTTGTACATTTTTTGCCACCACTGAACATACAAAGATGGGATAAAATAGTGAAAACTTAGATTTACCATGTTGCAATCTCCTTAAGTCTCGACTGTAAATCTGAAGCAGCTACTTCCGGGTTCTGGGGCAAAATATTTTAGTCAGCTATATTTATCAGAAAAATCCATGGGAAAAATCACATAATATCTCTTTTCTGTGTAGATGAACTGTGCACTGGAATATTTCCATTTCAGTACTTATACTACAAAGAACAACACACCGTGCAAACAGAATACTGAGTATACTGATGGCAAGTGTAGTAACATAGATTGATGGATTCCACAATACGATCATGGTTTCCTTCCCAATCTAAAACTGGACAGTAAGTTACGCATCTAAAAGCCTTATTGAGATCTTTACATCGTTGTTATCTCCATTCACTTTTCTTCCTGCTCCCGCAAATTGCTGATAGCGGTCATATGTATCTTCTATGCTGAAAATGGAAAACATGGTAGCAGGACATCAGCACTATTTGCATCCACCTTTTGGGAACAAGAGGTGGGATTAGTCTAAGCTAATAAACCTTGGGTTTAGTTTGTCACAACATACCTTGGATTTAGTTTAATGTACGATAGAGAAATCAGTGGACACAATTTACATGCTTAGTTCTATTTGATAAACTTACAAGTTAGTTTATGTCTAAGGGTAATTATATGAAAGCAGTAAGTGAACCAAATTCAAAAAGTTCAAATTTTTAGAATAAAACTTGCATTTGCTAACCTAAACTTGATTTTTCCTCAGAACTTTCTTTGAAGAGATTCTTTGATTCAATTAAAGAACAATGATTATATGAGATCTTGACATTTAGTAAAGCCATTTCTTGAAGCAGACTTGGATCCTAACATATACAAACAAAATTCTGAAGTGAAGTAAATCATATCAAATTTTGAAGACCGGAGTCGAGCAATAGTGAATAATATGAGTCTTAGCAACGTACTAGAGTCAAAGGACAAAGTAAGCATAAAAGTGGGCCTCGAGGATTCTAGAATAAGAATCCATTCTCATATTTCCAAGAGCCTTATAGCATGTGGCCATGAACTAGGTATCAATGGTTTGGCAATAGAAATCTTGGAAAACTTTTCAAGTTGGACGAGGAAGTTTCTATAGAGAAACCCAAAGTGGAGATCTAAAGCCATGTGATTACAAAATATACTAAAATGGTTCAAAGTGGAGATCTAAAGCCATGTGATTACAAACTATACTAAAATGGTTTCAAAGTGGAGATCTAAAGCCATGTGGTTACAAACTATACTAAAATGGTTTGTAATACAACGCTTAGAAAGCTAAAGGAGATACTATTCGAGAACTCAAAAGTGAAGATCTTGACAATCTTCGAACACTTATATTTGACCCCATAGACTTCCATACCATAGAGGCTTTTACCATGTGGGCACAAACTCGGCACCAATGGATTGAATCCAGGTACGCCACCGACAAATCTATCCAATAATCTAGACCTTACTTTCAGTGGCTTCCAAATGGGGTGTTATCATGTTGCGTGAGATGTAACTTTTTTTGCAATGGGTGACCCACTTCCTTAGTGAAGATGCTAGTTATGCATCAAAAAATTTTAAGATGCAAACTTTGGCAAAGATTGCCATATGGCCATATACTTTATGGTGGACAATCAAAGACTTGGAACTAGGATTTATCCTTACAAACAAGAGTCAACAAAAAATTGAAATGAAAATGGTAAGAACTTGACCCAAGTGTTTGCCTTACAAACAATTTCGAAACAGAAACAATAAGAGCATCCATCTAGCAGCAATGATCTTCAAAGCTTTGTTGGCGAAGATATTAAGACAACCTCAAATGATGATAGGCTTGCTCTAAAGGCATTGAGAGGTTTCAAGTTGAAATATAAGCAAAGACTTCATGAAATTTCTTCAAATAAAACCCTTAACTTTTGCATAGGTTTCAATGAGAATACGAGTGTAAAATTTTTAGAATGGTAGGAACTTGACCCATGAGTTTGACTTGCAAACAACTTCAAAACAAAAGCAATAAGAGCATTCATCGAGCGACAATAATCAACAAAGCTTTGTCGGTGAAGATACTAAGACAACCTCAAAAGATGATAAGCTTACTCAACGGGAGGTTTCAACGAGAATCAAATTAAAATATGAGCAAAGACCATGAAATTTCTTCAAAGAAAACCCTCAAGTTTTGTATAGGTTTCAAGGAGAATAAAAACAAGAGTTTGCAGAATTTAGAAATGAAAAATGTAAGAACTTGACCCATGAGTTTGACTTGCATAAACTTCAAAACAAAAACAATAAGAGCATTCATCTAGCGAGAATGATCAACAAACTTTGTCGGCCAAGATATTAAGACAACCTAAAATGATAAACTTGCTCTAAAGGCATTGGGAGGTTTCAAAGAGAATCATATCATATTACATTATGAGCAAAGACTTCATGAAATTTCTTTAGAAAACCCTTAAGTTTTGTCTAGGTTTCAAAGAGAACACAAACAAGAGTTTACAAAATTTCAAAATGAAATTAAGAACTTGACCCATGAGTTTGACTTGCAAACAACTTCGAAATAGAAACAATTAGAGCATTCGTCTAGCGACAATGATCTTCAAAGCTTTGCCAACGAAGATATTAAGACAACCTCAAAAGATGATAAGCTTGCTCTAAAGGCATTGAGAGGTTTCAAAAAGAATCGAATTAAAGTATGAGCAAAGACAACATGAAATTTCTTAAGAGAAAACCCTTAAGAAATAAAGTTTGTATAGGTTTGAAAGAGAACTGAATTGAAATATGAGCAAAGACTTCATAAAAATCTTCAAAAAAAATAACTCTTAGAAGAGTATCTATTCCAACTACTTGAAAGATCAAGAAATGCTTTATCAACAAGTTAGGAAGGTACTTGAAAATATGAACACCTAGTGCATAATTTAGAAAAGTCCATTCTTGACGTTTTAAATAAAAATGATCATACACAAAACGAATAAGTAATTATAGATGTAGATAGTATAACTCTAAATTTTACACTTATCTAGTATTTAAGTATCAACTTTGGTTCTTTTCTAATGTTTTCAAACTTGTCTAGTATTCAAATATCCAACTTTAGATTCTCTACCAATAAGAGCACCAAAGAAATAATGAAGCAATAAATGACAAACAAAACAATCATATTTGTTTGCAAGCACAAAAGGCCCAATGAGAAGGAAAGAAGCATTGATTGATGTTTTAACCTACTACCCCAAACTAAAATACAATAATGAAATAACTACTATAATCTTTCACAAAATATTTGTGTTTGTTGTGCATGGCTTATGTATGTATTGTGCAAGGTGTAAATATGTAGATTTCATTTAATTTCACAAGTATGTATATGTTTAGTAAGTTTATGTTACCCAATTACTCTAATCGCTATTTTAGTTACACCTTTCTTAAGAGAAAACTACCACATGCATAAATCCTTGAGTATTCAAAAGAGGAATTGAATAATGTATATAATAGTTTCAAAATAAGAGAAGTTAAAATAGAGCACATATGGTGTAAGTAGAACATAAGTTCTATGCACCCAACTTGACATGGACGTCAACAAAACTCTTATCTACACTTGCTTGTCAAGTAATCCAAGTTTTCAAATTGACATCTATTTTCTAGAGTCCCCAATTTATTATGATTGGTCCTAGTTAAGAGATGAGATACTATGTAGCACAATGTATAAAATATGGAAATTGCATTTTGCCATGGCCATAAACACCAAATACGTCTTGTTTTTCTTTTCATTTCATTTAGAGCCAATATGTCTTTTTTCTAGTTTTGTTAGAGCCAGTAGAAAAAAAACACTATTTATAACCATGGGTATAATTACACATTGAAACCTAAGTGGGTACCAACAATAATTTATTTAGTGTTAAAAATATTCTAAATATAAGTGGTACTTAAGGCATCAAGTATAAACGATTTTTTTTTTTCAAATGGTAGGCAGGTATCAATGGCTTCTTTGGCAAAATTCTAGCATGTTCTACACGATTTACCATAAAAGTAGATAATCATAAAAAGTGTAAGAACAAGTATATCATACTTGAGTCCTCTTTACTCAGAGGATATTTTTCAATTATTTGTATCACATTTATCCACATTACAACTATGTATCAATATTAGAAAAATAGCGAATACTCGAATGTGAGGAAACAATTCCAGTTGTATATAGTTTACAAAAGTATGGTCAAATATACAAGTCATATGCTCATCACAAATTTAAAGTTGAGTTTTTACATCATCATGGCGCCATCATCCATGGTGCAATTTCCTTGTAAAACCCTGTCGCTGCACCACATTCTTGTTGCTTCAAAAAGCTAGATAAATCAATAACTTCATGTCTATAAGGTGTAATGCAGGTCTATCCTTTTCAAATCAAAGTGCATAAGACCATTAGTTCTTAAAACCATAGATTACACCGATATTATAGAGTACGAAAAAGAACTAATAGATTGCGATTAAGCGATACACAAAACTAAAGAAACTAAAACAACAAGATAGTAGAAAACATGGTCTTCCTACATAATATGTGGGTGCATCAAATTAACATAAATCAAAGTATAGTCAAACTAAAGCATTTACAGAGAAAACAATAGTAATCTATATAAGATTATTCTATTGTGAGCTATCAATTCCTTTCCTTCTCCAAACTTGTTTAATTAGCAATTAAATTTATCTTCCTTTAAAAAAAAGTGGGTGCATCAAATTACCATAAGTCAAAGTATAGTCAAACTCAAGCATTTATAGAGACAATAATAGCAACCTATATAAGACTATTCTATAGCGAGCTATCAATTCCTTTTCTTCTCCAAACTTGTTTTACCACGATAATTCCAATACAACGATGAATGATAGCTAGGGCTAGCAATAAGGCATAAGGGATAGCACGAGTACTATGAGAGCTTAAGATGGTCATAGAAAGATGAAAGTATGTGTTAAGTATCATTTTGTTTCATTCATTCAAATCACATAACGCAAGTGATTGCATTTTTCCAAAATTTTACTTCTTTTTAATTTAATAACATGTGGAAGTCTTAATAACAGGTGCTCACATTTACTTCTTTTTCCCAAAATTATTACAAAGTTTATAAGGTCTAATAAAATGTGGAAGTCTTAATTTCTTCTTGTATAATACTATAGTTTGCTGTACTTAGTCAAATGTCGTGTGCCTGTATCATGAATTGTGATCTACGGTTAGATTTCATTGACTATGGTGTTAAAAAAAACAATTAGGCCAAAGGGTATGCACTTACCCTAACTTAGGGTTGACAATAAGTACACATTAACGATGTGAAGTACCATAGCAGTACATACATGTCATTTTTTTCATCCATCATACATTATTCTCTTGACGATAGAGTGAATTGGATGCATTCCTCGTGTATCCTATACCCATGTTGTCATAAGGACTCATGAAACATTACATGTCGTGACATAGTAACGTTAAAACTTAGTATCTCTTTGTACTAGGTGAAACTATATGATATGTTTAGTTCAACTTGTCCTATGTCAATTTTATTAGAACTAGTTCGTATTAGGTTAAGCATGTCCATGTAATTAAGTTGTTGCTAACAATGCAATTTCGCTCTAATCTCGTATACGTAGGTCGTGGGTGACTTATTCAACATATCTTACCGTGTGAGTATAGGGAATCTAATACTAGAGGTGGCATGGGTATTGGGCATTTTCCTTCAAGTGGGTTTGGGTATGCTCCACTCCCTATCTAGTATTTTTTTAACGCTCTATTGGGTATTGATTTGCTATTTGCTCCCTTCGTCCCAAAAAATAAAAATATAGTTCCTGAGTGAAATAATTCTTACTTCGACGATGTTTATAGTATAGTATCATCACACTTGTATATTCTAATAGGCTTATTACAAAAATATATTTCTTCCCTAAAAAACAAAAATATATTTGATGATTAATCTAATGATATTTATTATGAATAAAAATTTAAGTATTTTTTCATATATTCGGTCAAACTTAGGATGGTTTGACTCCTCGAGAAGTGAGTTTCGATGTGTTTCTAGATGGATTATTGTTTTGATGTTGGATTTTATTTCGATCGCCCATAACATCATTTCACAACCTTTTACAAGATGGTACGACATGGATGCTTGTCACATCGAGTCTAGTTTGGAATTTGTCCCATAGTGACCTATGAGTATGTTATAAAGAGATATTATAAAGAGTTTAGTCCAACCTTAGTTGTTAAATGTGAGATAAACCAACATATAATGTTTTTAGAGTCCATCCCACCATCCCTTAGTTAATCCTTTTACATGAATCGAGGATGAAAGCGTAAGTGGATGGTAGGTGTGGTTTGCTCATTGTGCAAACTAGATCTGAGCCGTTTGGACTCTGGAGCGTGGTGCATAGGCGCGTGGGCACATGCGCGTGTGGGCCAGGGGCGTGGATATGGGGTTCATTGCATGGATAGGCTCTGCGGAGTGTACGATATGATACATGTCCGACACTAGGCGCACGGTCGTGTGTGCTAAGAGGAGAACGTTTTTATCATCATTTTTGCAGCATGACACATGTGCTAAGAGAGAAATGTTCCTGGTCCATCATTTGCCTAGTTGTGGGTGCGTTGGGCTAACAAGGACGTTGATTCCTTTGAAAGGGTGTGTATGTCTCACCTGGCCCAATTAGAAAATTTGGCCTGTAGTGGCCCATGAGTATGTTAATGCAATGTTATGAAATATTATGAAAAGTTTAGTCTTGCCTTGATTGTTGAATGTGGGATAGACCAACATATAAGCATTTTAGAGTTCATCCCACCATCTCTGGGTAAACCCTTTTATGCGAAATGAGGACGGAAGCGTAAATGGGCTAGTGGTAGGTGTCGTTCGCTTATCATGCGCAGTGGATCGGGTCGTTACAATTCTACATCACGAACTAATTTTAGAGTAAGAGCCCCTAGGACATCTGAATATCACCTTTCTTAAGAAGCCCTACTAAAGGGGTAACAAAAATGGCTTTTCCCTTTGTGCTATTGAAAGTGGCCTGAGATAAAAATTATCTTCCCTACTAAATGGGGTAACAAAAAATGGCTTTGTCCTTTGTGCCATTAAAAGTGGCCTGAGCCAAAAATTATCTCCTATTGGATCCACTTCAAAATATTCTCCGAAGCCAAATGAATCTTTTTACAAAGAGCTTCGGCCTTCAGCTCCGTTAGGGAAGCTACTCTACCAAAGGAGCTAAGATCTAAAGACATTCTTGGATGGGCTAGAGCCCTACCAAACAAGCTAAGATAGGGACCAAACCAGGCAAGATACAAATAAATATTATGAATACCAAATATGGGTATTTATTCCTTTCTAAGATATATTGGATATTGATTATATTAGATAACATATCGAAAATCCTACTTTAATTATTGTGGCGAGCAAAAATGAAGTCACATTTTTTACAAAGTTTGGCAAACAAATCTACTTGTCGGATAGAGTGCCAAGAAACTGTGGCACATCATAGTTATAGCTACGAACTAAACAACTACCTAAAAAACTATGACATGACTAACCTTCCCAAGTGGTAAGTTTTGGTCATAAACCACTCTCTCATGACATGGCTGATAAGACGACCGATATTGTTTTGTTGTGAGAAAAAACATTATATCATGGCTGAAAAGCCAGGCTAATAAGTTCAAATAAAACAAACATAGACAAATATAGGATTATTTATGTAGTCTTGAACCCTCTCAATATATAGGAAAATATGTGTCACATTTTCATCCCTAGCTCAAGATGAATGTTGAACCTAGGCTATCAATAGAAGGAATATTTTTATGAATAAAAATAGCGTAAACTTACGAACTGATTATAGATCATGGTGGAATCTACCCACTCTGATTTATGTCCCCGACTTGCTATGCATTAAGTGATAGGTGACGTCCCTATGAGACGTCTATGGTGATCTTGTGAACTTCAACATTCTACCGGTTGAGCCCTTCGAAGTTGTTCATCGATATAGAGTTTGTATACGTGTGTTCATAGAGTGAGTGTGCCTGCAGTGGATGTCTAGGTTGTTCTATGTAATAAAAAATCGCATTAAGTCTTTGGCTTGCTATGCATTAAGTCCCGTCGACAGTGAGACATCTGTGGTAACTTTGTGAACTTTAAGATCCTATCGGTTCAATCTTTTGGAGATACTTATAGAGATAAAGTTTGTATACGTATGTTCCTAGAGTGAGTACGTGTGTATTGAGCGTCTAGGTTGTTATGTGTAAAAAAAAAAATCGTACAAACTCTCTCTGACTAAACACCAGATGAGGACGAGCACCTGATTAGGACGAGAAGGGCAGAGAAAAGAAAAGGAGTCAACGAGACCGGGTGCAAATCCGAGGGCGTGCGCCCTATCTGTCAGTGCCCGCGCTAGAAACAGTCGCGCACAGTAGCACTGAAGCACACTGGCGAGTCATGAGCAGAGTCACCGGGAACGTGGTACACGGCCATGAACAGCGGCAGCGGCAGGACGGGTAGAGAGATCCTAAACAAAACAGAGTCATGCTCATGCAAGGTGGCACAAGCGAAGCCTTGCAGGTATTGGGGATTGTGTCGAGCACATGGCGTGCACTAGCAAGGCGGCTGGTGGACGGCGGCGCGCGCGAGAGGCCTCGGAGCAACGGCGGGATTCCAAAATGGGGCCGGAGCGAATCGAAGATCGCCCCTGCTCCACCGCTAGATCGTTTGACGGGGCTATTCCCCTGTTTCAGACTCACTTCGATCGACACGATAGGCAAGCGATTGTAAAAGAGGGAGAGGGCGCGAGCACGGGTGGTGAACCTGGTGGAGGCATACTCGTAGAGCTTGCCGCCGGGGGAGAAGACGAGGAGCGCGACCTCGGCGTCGCAGAGCAGGGCCAGCTCGAAGGCCTTCTTGAACAGCCCCGCGCGGCGCTTGGAGAAGCGCACCTGCCGGCTCGCCTTGTCCTCGATCCGCCGCAGCTCCACGCGCCCGCGCCGCGCCATCTTCCTCAGTGCCCGCCCGTCGGGGTGCGGTGCGATGCCCGTGCCGGTGCGGCGGGAACCCTAGCAATCTGCTCTCGCCTCGACACGTCGTCGGTGATGGGAGTGGAGGCGACTGGCGAGGAGTAGCGGGGGAGCGAGACGAGGACTGGGGAGAGGGAGCTGGGCCCGCCGCCAGGCGAGGAGGCGCGCCTGTACACCTCACAAACACCTCTCCTGTGTGTACTTATCTTGGGCTCCCAAGCACGGTTTCTTTTGAACTTAAAGTCGGTTCGATTTTAACCTTGGGCCTGCCGTAAGTCAGTTTTGATTTTTTTACTACTTTTTATAAAACCTTTCAATTAATATATAAAAAATATGTAGTAAGGGTTTCATAAAAAAGATGAAAAGTGAAACCTTTTTTGGCCAACTCTAACTGTAACCAACGAGCTCTGTATCTCATATCAAAGAAAGTATATATTTCCGTCTTTTTTACTTTTCATAAATGAATTAAGAACAATGTGTTTCTAAAGTTTATGATGTTTGGCTTCTAGGAATGTGAGAACTGAATTATTTTACGGATGGAGAAAGTACGATTTTGCATCGAAAAATATTATGTTTTTTTAAAAACATATGTGAACAAATGGTGAAAAGTCACCTTTTTGTAACTTCTTCAAATCAACAAATAGATATAATTTTAGTTTACATAAAATTTTAAAATGTATAACAAAGGTGGGTTTTGCCACGAACGTTTCGGATTCCCAAACAGCAGCGAGTAGGTCGATTTTGACCACAATTTTTTTTCTTATATATGTTCCAGGAGCTGCAAAAGTATGGGTCATGAGAGTAGGTCGGTTTTGAGCTGAAATGTTTTTGCTACAGGTACTCAAGGAACTCCATGACCACAGGCTGGTTACCATGTAAATTTTGTCGCATTATTTTAGCGTTGTTGTTATATCATCTTACAAAACTTTTGTATTAGTGCTCTCCGTAATAAAAGTGTTATGAATATATTTTGTTAATATATTTTCAGTACTGAGTTTGAACATCTGAAATAATGGTAGTATTTAATTACATTAAGTATTTGTTCCGGTCTAAATTATAAGTTGCTTGGTACATCCATTTTGTTACAAATCTAGGTATAATATATGTCTAGGTATATAGCAAATTCATGTACCAAAAAATCGAAGCGACCTATAATCTGGAACGGAGAGAGAGTAATGATAAAACTCGTCAGGTTAGATATGCCTATTCTTGTAAATAGAGCAAGGAGGACATTGGAATTGGTTAGTTGCCTATATTAGCATAGCAAAACATGTGAAGAATGTCTATAAAATAATAATTTTAATGGACGTGAAGCTATGTTAAAAATGGAGCATGCTCAATTTAAATATATAAAGCATGGTTTTAGAGGTCAAATGTTTAAATGCTACAAAGTTTTATGGTTTTGAATTATATCACTAAAACAATTGTGTGTTTTTTTTATAATTTGATAACTTCAGTCTAGACCTTTTTTCTAAGGTATGGTTTTGCACATCTATGAGTTCTAAAATAGTAGTTTCTTATATTTACCGCTCTAAATTATAAGTTATTTTAATTTTTTTGAGAGTCTAAACATTTCAAGTTTGACACAACTAAAAGAGAGAATCACAAAAATTGTGACATCAAATAGGTATACTTCAAAAATATATAGTTAATTTTTGTATCATAAATGTTATTTTTTATTATATAAATTTTGGATAGGAGTATTACAATTTCTTATTGCTACCATCTAGATAGGACCTAGTTTAGTCTGTTGCCAACGTGAAACAATCTCATAGATTTTAGAGCTGGATACACCCAACTAAAGTTTATCTAGCTAAAAGCTTTTGAGCTAAATTTTAGTTAGCGTGTTTAATTTAGATGTTTTAGTTAATAGGCTCAACTAAATTTTAGTTGGGTTGAATTAAATAGCCAAACTTTAGCCAAATTCCTTTATCTAAAATAAAAGAAATGTGCGTTTTGTTTCCGTTACAGGCTCTCCGTGTGCCGTGTGCGTGGAGCAAACCTGACCTGACAGGCTCGGGTTGCCACTTTTGTCCTGGAAAGGAGGGTTGGCCGGTAAACGTAGTGAATTGCCATATTCGGAAAGCAGCAGGGCATCGGATGGCCACGGCGGGCGTGAGGTGGGCCGCCGGGGCAGTCGCGGCTGGCGACGTGGACAGCCCAAGGGACGCGTGGATCGCCCCTCCGCCACCACTTCCCGCGAACGAAGCGCCGCCGTGCTTGGGCCTCCTGTCCTGTGCCGGCCGGAAAACGACAAAGTACACGGTAGCAGATGCACACGGCGGGCATGCGGCCATGCGAGGTGTGCACGGTGCATGCACTGCACTGCAGGCCCCACGACCGGCATGGTGGCGGTTGGCTGGCGCCCGGCCAGCCGCTCGCCGGCGGCGTGCGGTAGCCAACCCGAGGAGCTAGCTAGTGCAGGGCGAACCGACCACGACCTGCTCGGATATTGGGCCGGGCCGCCGGCAAAATATCAATGGACTCCTGTAGCAGCACATGGCACAAGTCTACCACTTGTAGGAAAAGGGAAAGGGGCCACATGTCAGGATAAGATTTAGAAAATGACCTCTTGACTGAGCCTTTTTCTGATGAAGAAGTAAGGACTGCTATCTTCCAGATGGAACACAATAAGGCTCCTGGACCTGATGGTTTTCCACCAGAGTTTTACCAAGTTTTCTGGGGGCTAATCAAAGACGATTTGATAGAGTTGTTTGCTGATTTTCATCAGGGAACATTACCCCTACATCGACTTAACTTTGGAAATATAATCTTATTGCCTAAAAAGAAAGATGCAAGAGTTGTTCAGCAATACAGACCTATCTGTTTGCTGAATGTCTCTTTCAAGATCTTTATAAAAGTGGCAACAAATAGATTATCATCCATTGCCCAGAAACTAATAAGACCTACTCAAACAGCTTTTTTACCGGGTAGAAACATAATGGAAGGTGCGGTCATCTTACATGAAACAATACATGAGTTACATAGTAAAAAGAGAGATGGTGTCATTTTCAAAATAGATTTCGAAAAGGCTTATGACAAAGTAAACTGAAAATTTCTACAACAAACTTTGAGGATGAAAGGATTCTCACCAAAGTGGTGTGAGTGGGTTAGGCATTTTACACAAGGAGGAAATGTAAATATTAAGGTTAATGATCAATTAGGCCCTTACTTCCAAACTAAAAAAGGATTAAGGCAAGGTGACCTCATGTCACCAATACTGTTCAATATAGTGGTGGACATGCTGGCCATACTAATTGCTAGAGCAAAGGAAGTCGGTCAGATAGATGGGGTAATTCCACATTTATTAGAAGATGGCTTGTCTATTCTCCAATATGCGGATGACACAGTGATCTTTATGAGCCATGATGCTGTCAAGGCTGTAAATATGAAACTATTACTCAGCACTTTTGAACAACTATCTGGTTTGAAGATTAATTTCCATAAAAGCAAAATCTTTTGTTTTGGAAAAGCTAAAGATCATGAAGAGTTTTATTCTCAATTGTTTAGATGCAATGTTGGAAAGTATCCATTTAAATATCTAGGCTTACCTATGCATTTTAGGAAGTTATTTAACAAGGACTGGAGATACATCGAAGAGAGAATAGGGAAAAGACTTAGTGGCTGGAAGGGTAAATTACTAACAGTTGGTGGTCGTTTAGTTCTCATAAATTCGGTGCTTTCTAGCTTATCAATGTTTATGATGTCTTTTTTCGAACTACCAAAAGGTGCACTGGAAAAGATAGACTGCTTTCGCTCTAGATTTTATTGGCAAAATGATCAACATAAGAAGAAATATAGATTAGTTAAGTGGGAGTCTATGTGTCAACCTAAGGATCAGGGAGGCCTTGGGATTTTGAATCTAGAAATACAAAATAAGTGCTTACTTAGTAAATGGTTGTCGGGTACCTAGATTAGGGGGTCCTAAATCAGGGAGTTCAGAGGTAAGAAAACACCACTTCGCTTCTCCCTAATCCCAAAAAGCCGGCTAAAGAAGCTCCCAGCTCTCCTCCACTCCGCATGCTGGGCCGGCCCACAACCAGGCCCACAAAGGCGCAAAACCCGCTAACTCGAGGATGGCAGGCGCACATGGCTACAGGGCTCGAAACAGTACCGCAGTACACCTACCCTGCCTAACTCCATGGCCACAGGGATCATAACAGTGGATCGTACATCGGTCGCTTCCACCATTACGCTGCCCATGCCCTGGATTCGAGGATGGCAGGCGCCACTGTGGCACCATGCCACGCACTGTACCGCGTACGGCACCCCCTCAAATCGCCGTTGTCAACTCCCCGTACCACCAAATACGTCGCCCCATCCCATCACACGGACCGTCGATCCCTCGAGGCGATCTCAGCCGCTCGAGGAATGATGGCGGATGTGACCAGCGTACGGGACGCGCAGTGACCCGTCCATCCCACCTCGACGGCCACTCGACGGGGTTCCCGGGCAGGCCATCATCGGCCACTCCTCGATTACGTCAGCTCGCATCAGCCAAGGACAGTCAGGACATCATTACCCACGCTACTACAGGCTCGAACCGGATAAAAGCATGGATCCACAGGCTCGAACCGGATCGGGGGAGGCATCCACAGTTCCAGCGACTCGACCCGACGCCCGTACCTCGATGTCACGCCCACGATCGCCCTAGCAAACATGTACTCCTGTGCCTCCCCTTGGCCTATAAAATGGGACGCCAGGGCCTAGTCTGAGGAGGGAAGCTTCTCACGCTCGAATGCCTCCACGCTCACAACCTACACACATCGTCACACGCAAAGTCTCAGGACTGCCTTGTACTCACCCTTGTGCAAGCAATTCGGTGCAAGATAATACAAGTCTCCTCCCCCCGCTGGACGTAGGGCCTTCTTTGCCCGAACCAGGATAAATCCTTGTGTTCTTCTTGCATCACCATCCGGATTAGGGAGCACGCTTAGAAATTTACTTGTTGGTGTGACACCCCCCGGGGTACGAAACACCGACAGTTGGCGCGCCAGGTAGGGGTACTGCGTGTTTTCGCCCGATTTCCCACCATTTTCCGGAAGGCATCTCCCACTTCATCGCTCCCGTTCGCCACGGTGATCTGGTTTGGGAGTTTGGAGTTCGTGTCGCTCGGCACGGGCTATGACATGGCTCTGCTCTCAATCGGTGAACCAAGTGGAGGACGCACTTCACCCCCACGCGCTGGTGGAGTCGTGCGTAGGCCACGTCACCACGGCTCGCCGCCAAGGCACAGGCGCCACCGGCACCAGCTTCATCGCCTACCTACGCAGGGTCCTGAGCGCACCACTCACGTGCCATCCCAGCCGGACGCCATGGCACACCCAACTGGGGCGCCAAGCGCACGACAGGAGGTGGCACGTAGGCAGGTGGCCCTCGACGCAAACCCCGACTTCACGTTCGCCATGCGTACGCCGAGAGAGCCCGGCGTGGCACCTCGAGAGCGCGCACGGCCGACGTCGCCCAACTTCTTGCCACACGGGTTGTATCGAGCTCATTGCAGGCTCCCGTTCGGACTCACCAACGCCGCCACCTCGTACGCCAACGAGATCCAGTCAGCAATGGGGCCGCAAGAGGAGAGCCCTGGCCCCCACTTGTGCGCTGCCATGAATTTGGAGATCGTGTGGCCAGCATCGGTGGACCGCGGGTTCGATAGGGCACCTGGTTCGCAACGCAACACCACGGTCGGGAATATGCGCCGTTGGATCGAGGAGGAGAGCACGGGAAGGCCCTGGACACCGTCTGGCGCCGACCCCGACTCCGATGACTCGGATTCTGGGTGCTATGACCCGGCCCGTGAGTGTTTTCGTCTTGAGGATGACGTCCCGTCGGACTCAGAGACCAGAGACGACGCCGCCGCAGCCGCCGCTGCAGCCAACCGGCCAGTCGGAACGTCGGTGGCCGGAACGCCAGCGGCTGGAGCCTTGCAGGTGATTCAACCTCGCGAGGAGCCACCGCAACGGCAGGACAACCAACGGCCTGAAGATGATGCTCGAGCAGCACAGTGCGCTCAGCTCCGAGAGATCGAGGCCAAGATGAACGCGGAGCGCGCGAACTTGGAACTGCTCAAGCACGCCCTTGAGCAGAACCAACCTCCTCCGCCTCGAGCTCCTGGCGCTCGAGGAAGGGCGAGGGGCGTCTTCAACCACATCGTCAACGACGGGCGGCCAGAGGCACCGGTCGAGCCCGCCCACTTCCCTCGAGCGAGCCAGAATGTTCTCGTGGCAGCTATGCTACTGCGAGACATGCCGGCACCCTCGAATCCACAAGCACTGCGGATACAAGATGAAATCCAGGGACTCCTCCAGGTCGCAGCCGCCCAGCAAGCCAAAAGCTCAGCCTCAAGGCTGCGCGAGGCGGAATCAGAGCAGCCGGCCAACTTGCCACGGCACGAGCGAGAGGGCTCGATCCACCAAGAGGTACCCCCTCGAGGTGGTAGGGCCCCCGTCCGTGATCGCATCCTCGACAACCGCGAACCTCAAGATGCGCGTCACGATATCAACGACAACCGACGGCGCAAGGCCGCGGGCGCTGAGGACCGTGGCTACAACGCCCATCGAGGAGAGCGCTACGACAGCGACGAGGACCGGCAAGCTCCCGAGCTGCCGGGCCCTCGAGTCTTCAGTCGAGCCATCTGTAACACGCCGTTGCCCAACCCGTTTCGACCTCCCACGAGCTTGGCCAAATATAATGGGGAAACCAAGCCAGAGCTCTGGCTTGCCGACTTCCGGCTGGCCTGCCAGCTGGGAGGGGCTCGAGAGGATAAGGCCATCATACGCCAACTCCCTCTGTTCCTCTCTGACACCGCTTGACGGTGGCTCGAGGAGCTCCCCCCTAATCAGATCTACGACTGGACCGATCTGGTCCGGATTTTCGAGGGGAACTTCAAGGGCACCTATATTCGACCTGGCAACTCGTGGGACCTCCGAAATTGCAAGCAAGATACCGGGAGTCCCTTCGAGACTTTGCTCGACGCTTCTCCAAGCCGCGCACCGAGCCGCCGCACATCCTGACCATGACGTCATCCTGGCGTTCGTCTCGGGCACCACATGCAAGGAGCTCGTGCGGGAGCTCGGGCGCAACCGCCCAAAGACGGTCGACGAGCTCATGGACGTCGTCGCCGACTACGCCGCCGGCGACGAGGCCGTGGGAGCATTCTTTGGCGGAGATGGAGGCAAGCCCAAGCCGCCCCCCGGCGACGGGGAAGGCTCGAACAAAGGCCAGAAGAAGAGTGGGAAGAAGAAGAAGGGCAACCAGCAAGGCAAGCGCGTGGTCGCGGAGGACGAGGTCGCTGCGGCCGAGCGCAAGAAGCCTCGACCCCCACCAGACGGGGCCGTCTTCGACAGGATGCTGAAAGAGCCATGCCCGTACCACAAAGAGCCGGCCAAGCACACCCTCGAGAACTGCCGTATGCTTCGACACTACTTCAAGAGGCTCGGTATTGGCAAGGACGACGACAAGAAAGATAAGGGTACCGACAATCGGGCCAACGACAATGACGACAACGGGTTCCCACCCATTGCCAATTGCTACATGATCTATGGCGGCCCTACAACCCAGATGACGCGTCGGAAGCGGAAGCTGGAGCGTAGGGAGGTCTTCTCTGTGAAGCCCGCCACTACTCGATTCCTCGACTGGTCGGATGCTCCCATCACGTTCGACCGTGATGACCATCCGGAACACGTCACCAACCCGGGCGCGTACCCTCTCGTCGTCGACCCGATCATCCTCGACGCCCGCTTCACCAAGGTCCTCATGGATGGAGGCAGCAGCCTCAACATCATCTACATGGAAATGCTCACGCTGCTTGGCATCACGAGGACGCAGCTCAAACCAAGCGCTGGGGGCTTCCACGGTGTTGTCCCCGGCAAGAAGGCGCTCACGATCGGCCGTATTGACCTCCCCGTCTACTTTGGCACGCGCTCGAACTACCGCTGAGAGGTCCTCACTTTCGACGTACCTGGCTTCGAGGGGACATATCACGCCATCCTGGGCCGCCCATGCTACGCCCAGTTCATGGCAATTCCCAACTACGCCTACCTCAAGCTCAAGATGCCGGGGCCCAAGGGGGTCATTACCGTCGACTCCACGTACGAGCACGCGTACTGTTGTGACATGGAGTGCGTCGAGTACGGAGAATCCCTGACCGCGTCCAAGGAGCTAGCCAAGACGCTCGACTGCCTCGCAGCCGAGGCGGCCACGCCAGCGCCCAAGCGGCAGGCTGGCAATTTCGAGCCCGCCGAGGACACCAGGAAGATCCCGCTCGATCCGAGCTCCTCGAATGAGAGGGCGCTGATCATCAGTGCCTCCCTCGACAGCAAATAGGAAGCAGTGCTCGTCGACTTTCTCCGCGCAAACGCTGATATGTTTGCGTAGAGTCCCTCGGACATGCCTGGCATACCGAGGGATGTCGCCGAGCACGCCTTGGAGATCCGTCCCGGTTCGAGACCTGTCAAGCAACGCCTGCGCCGCTTCGACGAGGAGAAGCACAGGATCATCCGCGAGGAGGTCGAGAAGCTCGAGAAGGCCGGATTCATCAAGGAGGTACATCATCCCGAGTGGTTAGCTAATCCAGTTTTAGTAGAGAAAAAGAATGGAAAAATGAGGATGTGTGTAGACTACACCAGTTTAAATAAAGCATGTCCTAAAGTCCCATTTCCTTTACCTCGAATAGATCAAATTGTTGATTCCACTGCGGGTTGTGAAGTACTTTCCTTTCTCGATGCTTATTCTGGCTATCACCAAATCAAAATGAAGGAGTCCGACCAGCTCGCGACTTCATTCATCACTCCTGTGGGCATGTACTGTTATGTTACAATGCCCTTCGGCCTTCGAAACGCTGGGGCAACATATCAATGCTGCATGCTTCACGTTTTTGGCAAACACATAGGAGAAACGGTCGAGGCGTACGTCGATGACATCGTTGTCAAGACGCGGAAGGTAGAAAACCTAGTCAAGGACCTCAAATTAACGTTCGGGTGCCTCCGGGCCAAGAACATTAAATTGAACCCCGAGAAGTGTGTCTTTGGCGTGCCTCGAGGCATGTTGCTAGGATACATCGTCTCTCAGCGCGGGATCGAGGCCAATCCCGAGAAGGTCACGGCCATCATGCGGATGGGGCCGATTCGAGACCTGAAAGGAGTACAAAAAATCACAGGGTGCCTATTGACGGTTGTTAATGATCAATTTTATATGTCAACCGAGAGAGAGAAAGAGGGGTATAATCTGTTCACCACCATAGACTTAGGGTTTAAACCGACGATTCCACGAGTTTTGGTGAATATATGTTTTCGCGTAGGGGATTATCGGGAAAACATCCAAGGAGGCCCACATGTCATGATTACATAGAGAGAAAGACCGAACGGGTAAAATTGTATACTCTAGAAGACTCCGAGAAGGCAAACCACAGAAGCGGGGACCCACGGCATTGTGGTGGGTCGGCCGACTCCCCTCCTTGGGTCGGCCGACTCCCCACCTCCACCAATCGTGGAGGCTCGCGGATCCCGCCTCCACCGCCTTTGAGGATGAATAATTATCGTCCGTTTAGGTCGGTTTGATCCGATGGCTGTGGTGAATCCTAGGGGACTATATATTCGAGCCCCGGCCCCTCGGCTCAAGGCAGAATTCATTCAAGAATTCATTATTCGAGGTAGCCATCGAAAAGCTAGGGTTTAGAGAGAGATCTCCACCGAGGAGAATTAGAATAGATACTCTAGATCTTCAAGTTCTACATAGGTTTAGACTAGATAGAGGAAGAATCGGGCGCCTGTGCTCGGAATTTCGGATCTTCATCATCGAATTGGTATTATCTTGTATCTATTCTTGTGACTTTATTCTAAATATCATTATGTTTCTATTTATTATGTTCCTAGTTTATTCTAGTTCTACATTTGATATGGTTATGATTGGTAATAAGTTTATGTATATGTTTGCAAAGCGCTTAGCTCTCTTCCCGGGGGGTTAGGTGGTAGATTTCATGTAAGCATGGTGCTTAGATGCCGTTTACCCGCAAATGCACCCTATTGGCCGGGTCGTGTGGTAGATCGCGGAAGTGACGGGTTCCGTTGAGTCCTCTCGTATTCCATCCCCGTTGGTAGGTCTAGCAGAACCAAAGTTGCGTAGTAAGTCCCGCTATGTCTTGGCTTGTTATAGCAATGATCCTTATACATAGATGAAAAGTCTTTTGTCTTGTATATGATAGTGTAGAGTTGGAGTAGATGAATGACTTAGTAGATTAGAACCTACATAGGATTTATATTTCTTGTGCTAATCGGATGTCAACCTACCTTTGTGAGTAGTCTATATCTAATCTCTCGTGTGATTTATACCCCGAGCTTATTACTTTATATTCCCTTATTTATCATGGTTTACCCCTCGCCAAAGTATGTGACTCGTGTAATCAATCACTCATAAGTAGTCGTGTTTAGCAAGTTCATCTCGTTGTTTAAGTCCGTAGTTCTTTCCTTTGAGCCAAATATAAATAACGATACCTGGAATACTTCCTGGTAAAATGCTACGATGGTGTATTATCTGTTCGCTTGCGGATCCCATATTTTTCTTGATTAGAGGAGCAGTTTCTATACCAACACTTCTGGCGCCATGCTAGGGATGACAACTTAGCGTGAGTGGTGTTAGAGGTGTCAACAGTGCCTGGCTGCCCTTAGCCGATTCATTGCGCGTTTGGGAGAAAAAGCCTTACCTTTGTATCGACTCCTCAAAAAATCCGAGCACTTTGCATGGACACCCGAGGCGGAGGAAGCCCTCTCGAGGCTAAAGAGCATGCTCACCTCCCCTCCCGTGCTTGTGCCACCTCGACCAGCTACACCAGACAAACCAGCCGAGCCCCTCCTCCTCTACATTGCCGCGACCACTCAGGTGGTCAGTGCAGTCATAGTGGTCGAGAGGCAGGAAGAGGGGCACGCGCTCCCCGTCCAACGGCCGGTCTACTTTGTTAGTGAGTGTTGACGGTCGTTAAGTGCCAATTTTTACCGTCAACTAGACATGAAAAAGGACCTAAACATAATTACCTTCTAGATATAGGGCTTACACTAATGGAATTCCACGAGTTTTGGTAAATGTCCTGCTTTGCGGGGACTAAACTAGAAAAGTACCAGAATCATCAAATGGAAGTATGTCAAATGATGGAATAAAGTGCACCATTGCATAGAGCTCATCGAGACACATGAAATAGAGTTTTGGTTCACCCAAATCGAGTCCAGACGACAAAGTTACGCCATCCGGAAGATTCCAATTGTGCTCCAAGAGCCGTCCGGAGTAAAACGGGCATATCTCCCTCATACGAACTCCGATTTAGGTGATCCACGCGGCGAATCGAAGCTAACGAAGAGATCCATCAGCCCACAAAATATGAGCCCATTTGGGCCCAGCCAAGGGTCGGCCGACTCCCACCCTTGGTCGGCCGACCCGTCATCTCGACCAATCAGAACGAGTCTCGCGGATCCCTGTTCCACCGCCTTTGAGGATGAATAATAATCGTCCGTTTAGGTCGGTTTGATCCGAGGGCTGTGGTGCATCCTAGAGGGCTATATAAACAGGGCCCCTGGCCCCTGGAGGAGGCATCCCTTAAACCCTAATTCATTATCTCCCAGCGGGATCAGAGTTGTAGAGGCGTCCCTTGAATGGATGACTTCTCTTCTCTAGAGAATTAGAGCTAGACATTCCAATGTAGTAGATTAGATCTAGATGAGAGTTAGGGAGAGCGGAGCTGCGCTCCGGTTACGGAGGAGTCTTCGAGATATTGGGTATGTCTTTGTATCTATTCTTGTAAGACTTATGCTTTAATACATTTATCTCCTCTATTTACTTTATGCCTTCATATGTATGATTAGTATAGTTGTTATACCTTGGCATGGGATCTTCGCTCGTATTGAGTGCTCTAGTTATCTTAAGTGATTAGAGTAGTAATCGATAGTGTAGGCATGGTGTCTAGACTATAGGTTACCCGAGGTTGCGCCCAATCCCACGGATAGTTGTGGTAGCCCCGAGGTGACGGCTCGTCGGGCCTTCGTATTCCACCACGTTCGGGTTGGTGTTTCGTAGAGCTCTCGGCAGCCTTCTCCCAACTACTCTTTACCCGTCTTCTTCGAGAGTTGGAAAGGACCCGCTGCTCCAAAGTGCTATTGTGTGATCGCTATATCTAACCATTCCCCGTTATCCTAGAACCAAAGTATTAGAGAAGTAGTTAGGAACATTGATCTCTCCCGTTGTCCTCTCACTTTAACTAGCTACTCATTTATCATAGAATTCTCATGTGTGCTTTATTATTTATATTACCTTTTATATATATAAATCATTTACCCCTGCTTAGTCTTGTTGGTTTACTAAGTTAGTAGATACATGATGGTGAATTATTAGATTCTTTAACCCTTGCTTCCCTGTGGTAAAATATAAATAACGATACCTGGTTTACTCCCGGTAAAATGCTACAATGGTATGTTCTCAGGCGCTTGCTGAATTCTTCTTATTTTAGTTGCACTTAGCAAATACCAACAAGCATTTTTGGCGCCGTTGTCGGGGAAGCAATCGGTGTTAAGTTTTTGATAATGATCTTGATGTCTCGCTAGTTTAGTGTACCACTAGCTTTAGTAGGATTACCCCTTGTTCTGTTAAGTGTGGAATAGACGGGACAAAAGAAGCCGTTTGACCTTAGGTAAGTTTCCACAAGAAAAGAAGAGACATTGAAGAGCCCAGGGTCCCCCAACATTCAACATACATCAACATTGGAACCCCGCCACCTCACGAATGTACAAAAGGTCGTCGTCACAAGAATTTCAAATCACTTCACAAGTGACGAACATAGATGTTGCACCACTCACAAATTTCATTATGTGAGTCATGGTAAGTATGATCAAGAATGGTGAGATAGTTGTCGGGTACCTAGATTAGGGGTCCTAAATCAGGTACGTTAGAGGAAAATAACCCGACCCATCCTACCTCTAAATCTCCCAAGAATTAACCCGAGAGAAACCCCAATCCGCCTCACACCGGGCCGGCCCGCACCGGGCCCGCAAGGCCTCGACACTCCCAAACTCGAGCAAAGAACCGCTCACCCGCTCGACAGGAAATACGGAAACCGCTCGAGCGAACGGCTGCTCGAGACGACGAGCGGAAACCGCCGCTCGAGCGGCGGCCGCTCGAGCGGGACGGAAACCACTCGAACGGCATCCGCTCGAGCGGGACGGAGAACGCTCGAGCGGGCGCCCGCTCGAGCGGGCCTACAATCATTGCCCATCCATATCCGCACGTGGCTTCGTGGACTTGAACAAAAGTATCACATATCATCCACTCCGCCTAACATCATGGCTACGTAACCCATAAAGCCGGGACATACGCCGGTCAAATCTATCATTACACGGCCCGTCCCCTGGATTCCGGGACGATAGAAGCCACTGTTGCACCCTGCCCTGCTAAGACTGAGCTATCAATATCACCTTTTCGCCAACTCTCGTGCGGAAGACCCATGAGGTCTGAGACAGCATACTGTCCAAACGACTGCGGCAGCTCTGATCTTGGGACTCGAGGGCGCCCAGTCAAACGACTCAGAACCACTGCTGGGCCATACCGTGCACTGTGCCACGTACGGCGCTCCTCTTCGAACACCGTCCATGTCACCAACTACGTCGTATTGTCCCATCGCCCGGACCACGGTCCTCTCGAGGCGGCCTCCAACCACTCGAGGAGTGACGGCGGACGCGACTTCGCATGGAGCGCACGGCGTTCGTCTTTCCCACCTCGATGACCTTACCGCGGGGTTCCGGACGCATGTGCTCGACTACGCCCACGCCATGCCTCGATTACGTCGGCCCACGACCGAGGAGGACAAGCGAGGCCATCACCGACCATGCCGCTACGTGCTCGAGCCCGACCGAGCGAAGCGTCTACAGCCTCGACGACTTGACACGGCGTATGTAGCTCGACGTCACGCAACGACAGCCCTATCTACTCGTACTCCCGAGCCTCCTCTTGGCCTATAAAAGGGGACGCCGGGGCCTAGTTTAGGGGGTTTTTTGGAGGACGACAACATTTTGCGCCTTCACTCACGACACACCCACACACGCACGTTAAGTCTCGGGACTCGCTTGTATTCACCGTACGAGCACCCCGGTGCAAGATAACACGAAACTCACTCCTCCGCCGGACGTAGGGCATTCTTTGCCCGAACCGGGATAAACGCTTGTGTCCATCTTGCATCACCATCCGGATTAGGGAGCACGCAATGTAAATTTACTCGTTGGTGTTATACCCCGGGGCACGAAACACCGACAGTTGGCGCGCCAGGTAGGGGATCTGCGTGTTCTTACCCGACTCCCGCCATTTTTCGGATGGCATCACCCGTTCCAACGCTCCCGTTCGCTACGGTGATCTGGTTCGGGAGCCTAGAGTTCGTGTCGCTCGGCCCGGCCACGACATGGTTCTACTCTCGATCGGAGAACCAGAGCCGGACGCTCATCGCACCGCGCCGGCGGGGTCGCGCGCCGGCCGCGCCACCACGGTTCGCCACCGCGTCGCCGACATCACCAAGATCGCCACCACCGCCAGCAGTACGCAGCCATGAGCACTTTGCTCATGTGCCCTCCCGGCCCGACACCACGACGCACCCGGCCGGAGTGCCAAGGGTGTGGCGGGGAGGTGCCACATGGACAGGAGCCCATGACGTGGACCCTAGCTTCACGTTTGCCATACGATCGCCGAGAGAGCCCGGCGTGGCATCTCGAGCGCGCACGGCCGACATCGCCCAACCCGCTGTCACACGGGCTCTACCGAGCTCGTCGCAGGCTCCCGTTTGGGCTCACCAACGCCGCCACCACGTTTACCAGCGAGATCCAGTCAGCCATGGGACCGCAGGAGGAGAGCCCCGGCCCCCTCCTGCGTGCCACCATGGACTTGGAGATTGTATGGCCGGCGTCAGTAAACCATGGATTTAACAGAGCACCTGGCTCGCAACGCCGCAACACGGTCGGGGATATGCGCCGCTGGATCGAGGAGGAGAGCACGGGGAGGCCCTGGACGCCGTCCAGCGCTAGCCCAGACTCCGATAACTCAGACTCAGGGTGCTATGACCCGGCACGCGAGTGTTTTCATCTCAACAACGACGTCCCGTCGGATGACGAGACCAGAGATGACGCCGCCATGACCGTCCCCGCAGCCTAACCGGCGAGGTGACCCCACGGGTCGGAACATCGGCGGCCGCAGCCCCGCAGTGATCGAGCCGCGGGGACCACCGCCACGAGCGCAAGACAATCGACGACCAAGGCGATGCTCAAGCGGCACAATGGGCTCGGCTCGGGAAATCGAGGCCAAGATGGATGAGGAACGCGCAAGTCCGGAACCGCTCAAGCGCGCGCTGAGCGAACCATCCACCCTCCTCGAGCTCTTGGCGCTCGAGGAAAGGCACGGGAAGTCTTCAACCGCATCATCAACGACGGCGGCCGAAGCGCCACCCGAGCGGCCCATTTCCCTCGAGCAAGCCGGAATGTACTTGCGGCGGCTATCTTCTTGCGGGACATGCCGGCACCCTCGAATCCCCACGCCTTACGGATACGGGACGAGATCCGGGGCTCCTCCAAGTCGCCGCCGTCCGCCAGGCCGAGAGCTCGGCCTCGAGGCGGCGTGAGGCGGCCCGGAACAACCACGGCACGAGCGGGAGGGTTCCGTCCACCGGGGAGGCACCCTCGAGGTGGTAGAACACCCGCTCGAGAACGCATCCTCGACAACCGTGCACCTCCGGATGCGCGTCATGACATCAACGACAACCGACGACGCAAGGCCGCGGGTGCCGAGGACCGTGGCTACAAGGCCCATCGAGGGGGACGCTACGACGGCCGACGAGGATCGGCGGTTTCTCGAACCACCAGCCCTCGGGTCTTCGGGCCGAGCTATCCGCAACACGCCGTTGCCAAACCCGTTCGACCCCCACGAGCGTGGTCAAGTACAACGGGGAGACCAAGAACCGAGCTCGGGCGGCCGACTTCCGGCCGGGCCCGCCCCGGGGGAGCACGAGAGGATAAGGCGATCATACGCCAACTCCCGCTGTTTCTCTCGACACCGCTCGACGGTGGCTCGAGGAACTCCCCCCATCGATCCACGATTGGGCCGACTTGGTCCAGATTTTCGAGGGGAACTTCAAGGGCACGTACGTCCGACCCGGCAACTCGTGGGATCTCCGAAATTGCAAGCGAATACCACGGAATCTCTCCGGGATTTTGCTCGACGTTTCTCCAAGCCGCGTACCGAGCTACCGCACATCCTGCACCACGACGTCATCCGGCGTTTGTCTCGTGCACCACGTGCAAAGAGCTCGTGCGAGAGCTCGGGCGCAACCGCCCAAAGACGGTGAACGAGCTCATGGACGTTGTCGCCGACTACGCCGCCGGCGACGAGGCCGTGGGAGCCTTCTTTGGTGGGGCTGGAAACAAGCCCGCACCGCCCCCATGGGGCGGTGAGGGATCGAGCAAGACCCAGAAGAAGAATGGGAAGAAGAAGAAGGGCAACCAGCAAGGCAAGCGCGCGGTCATGGAAGACGAGGTGGCCGCAGCCGAGCGCAAGAAGCCTAGACCCCCACCGGATGGGGGCGTCTTCGATAAGATGCTAAAACAGCCCTGCCCATACCACAAGGAGCCAGTCAAACATAACCTCGAGGACTGCCGCATGCTTCGAGGTTACTTCAAGAAATTTGGCATTGACAAGGACGATGGCAAGAATGATAAGGGTGGCGAGGATCGGGCCAACGACGATGACGATGGTGGGTATCCGCCCATCACCGAGTGCTACATGATCTACGGCGGCCCGACCACCCAGATGACACGCCGAGAGCGGAAGGCTGAGCGCAGGGAGGTTTTTGCCATGAAACCCGCCACGCCTCAATTCCTCGACCGGTCGGATGCTCCCATCACGTTCAACCGTGATGATCATCCGCACCACGTCACCAACCCCGGCTCGTACCCTCTCGTCGTCGCCCAATCATCCTCAACGCCGCTTCACCAAAGTTCTCATGGATGGAGGTAGCAGCCTCAACATCATCTACATGGAGACCCTCACGTTGCTCGGCCTCACAAAAGCGATCTCCGGCCCGAGCGCCGGGGCTTCCATGGGGTGGTCCCCGGGAAGAAAGCACTCACGATCGGCCGCATCGACCTCCCTGTTGTCTTTGGGACGCGCTCGAACTTCCGTCGAGAGGTCCTGACTTTCGACGTACCCACATTCGAGGGGACGTACCACGCTATCTTGGGCAGGCCATGCTATACCAAATTCATGGCGATCCCCAACTACGCCTACCTCAAGCTCAAGATGCCAGGACCAAAAGGAGTCATTACCATCGGCTCCACGTACGAGCACGCCTACCACTGCGACGTGGAGTGCGTCGAGAACGGGGAGTCGTTGGCAAACGTGCTAGGAACATCTGAAGACCTAGCCATGATGCTCGACCACATGGCAGCTGAGGCCTCTCCCCCAACGCCCAAGCGACAGGCCGGCAACTTCGACCCCGCCGACGACACCAAGAAGATCCCGCTCGATCCGAGCTCCTCGGGGGAAAAGACGTTGACCATCGCCGCCACCCTCGACGGCAAATAGGAAGCGTGCTCGTCGACTTTCTCCGCGCAAACGCGACATGTTTGCTTGGAGTCCCTCGGATATGCCCGGCATACCAAGGGATGTCGCCGAGCACGCCTTGGAGATCCGTCCGGTTCGAGGCCCGTCAAACAACGCCGCGCCGCTTCGACGAGGAGAAGCGTAGGATCATCCGCGAGGAGGTTGAGAAGCTCGAGAAGGCCGGATTCATCAAAGAGGTACATCATCCCGAGTGGTTAGCTAATCCCGTATTAGTAGAGAAAAAGAACGGGAAAATGAGGATGTGTGTAGATTACACCGGTTTAAATAAAGCATGTCCCAAAGTTCCGTTCCCTTTACCTCGAATAGATCGATTGTCGATTCCACCGCGGGTTGTGAAGTACTTTCTTTTCTCGACGCTTACTCGGCTATCACCAAATCAAAATGAAGGGGTCCGACCAGCTCGCGACTTCATTCATCACCCCCATGGGCATGTATTGTTATGTCACGATGCCTTTCGGCCTTCGAAACGCCGGGGCAACATATCCGCATGCATGCCCGTGTTTTCGAGAAACACATTGGAGAGACCGTCGAGGCCTACGTCGACGACATCGTTGTCAAGACTCGAAAGGTAGAAAACCTTATCGAGGACCTCGATTGACGTTTGAATGCCTCCGGCTAGAAACATCAAACCGAATCCCGAGAAGTGTGTTTTTGGCGTGCCTCGAGGCATGTTGTTAGGGTATATTGTCTCCCGCCGCGGCATCGAGGCCAACCCCGAGAAGGTCGCGGCCATCATGAGAATGGGGCCGATCAAAGACCCGAAAGGGGTGCAAAAGATCACGGGTGCCTAGCCGCGCCTCGATCGGTTCATTGCGCGTTTAGGAGAGAAAGCCTTGCCCCTATACCGGCTCCTCGTAAAAGCCGAGCACTTTGCGTGGACGCCCCGGGCGTAAGAGGCCCTCTCAAAGCCGAAGAGCATGCTCACATCTCCCCCGTACTCGTGCCACCTCGACCAGCTCGAGACGATGAACCCGCCGAGTCCCTCCTCCTCTATGTTGCCGCAACTACTCGTGTGGTCGCACGGTCATAGTGGTCGAGAGGCAGTGAAGAAGGACATGCGCTCCCCGTCCGGCCGGTGTATTTCATCGCCGAGGTGCTCTCGCACGCCAAAATCCGATACCCTCATATCCAAAAGTTGCTCTACTCGATCGTGATCACGCGACGAAAACTCCAAAGACTACTTCCTTAGCCACCCGGTGACAAGAGTGTCATCGTTCCCGCTCGGGGAAATCATTCGAACCGGGAAGTAGTGGGTCGAATCGCTAAGTGGTCTGGCCGAGCTCATGGGCGAGGCCATCACTTATGCCCCACGAAAAGCTATCAAATCCCAAGTGCCGGCCGACTTTGTGGCGAATGGACCGACGTCCAACTCCCCCGCATGCATTCAAGCTGAACTGTGGATCATGTATTTCGACGGGTCGCTCATGAAAACAGGAGCAGGCGCGGGCCTACTCTTCATCTCACCACTTGGAGAGCACATACGCTACGTGCTGCGCATCCACTTTGCCGCCTCGAACAACATGGCAGAATATGAGGCGCTCGTTACTGGGTTGCGTATCGCCATCGAGCTCGGATTCGACGCTCGACGCTCGAGGCGACTCACAACCGGTCATCGACTGTGTGATGAAAGCCTCGAGCTGCCACGACGAAAAGATGGAAGCATATTGCAATGAGGTGCGCAAATTGGAAGCAAACTTTCATGGCCTCGAGCTCAACCATATTCCGAGACGCTTCAATGAAGCGGCGGATGAGCTAGCCAAGATCGCGTCAACTCGAGCACCGCTCCCCCCTAACGTCTTCTCGAAAGATCTTCACGAGCCGTCCGTGAAATGGGACTCGGGGGCCGGGACGGACCACTGCCGAGCCGGCTCCCACAACCATGCCCCTCGACGGGGCCACGATCATGGAGATAGACCAAGACGCAAGCCCACCACCTGATTGGCGTGCACCGTTCCTCGAGTACCTCACTCGAGGAGAACTCCCAGAGGATCGAACGGAGGCAAGACGGCTAGCTCGTCGAGCCAAAACTTACGTCCTTACGGAGACGACAGAGAGCTCTATCGCCGGAGCCCACCGGGCGTACTCCAACGGTGCATCTCGATCGAGGAAGGCGGGGAAGCCGCCCGAGACATGCACTCGGGGCTTGTGGCCACCATGCTGCACCAAGAACCCTTGTCGGGAACGCATTCCGCCAGGGCTTTTACTGGCCCACTGCCGTTGCTGATGCCACCAAGCTGGTTCGAGCGTGTGAGGGATGCCAATTCTACGCCAAACAAACGCATCTTCCAAAGCACACGCACTCCAGATGATCCCCCTCACGTGGCCGTTTGCGGTCTGGGGGCTCGATCTCGTCGGACCCCTCAAAAAGACAACGGGAGGCCACACCCACTTACTCGTAGCTATCGATAAGTTCACCAAGTGGATCGAGGCCAAGCCCATCACTAACATCCGCTCGGAGCGAGCGGCCGAGTTCTTCACCGACCTCATCCATCGCTTCGGAGTCCCTAACGTCATCATCACCGACAATGGCACCCAGTTCACAGCAAAGGTTCTTGGACTTCGCGATCGGAATCACATCCGTGTGAACCGGTCGGCAGCCGCCTATCCTCGAACTAACGGCCAAGTCGAGCGCGCAAATGGCATGATCTTGCAAGGACTAAAGCCAAGAATCTTCAAACGCTTGAACAAACACGGCAACAAGTGGGTGACCGAACTCCCGTCTCGTCCCGTGGAGTCTCGGCGGACGACCGAAAGTCGAGCCACCGGGTTCACCCCGTTCTTTTTGGTCTATGGGTCTGAGGCCATCCTCCCCACCGACCTCGAGTACGGGTCCCCTCGACTCAAGGCCTACAATGAGCAGACTAATCAGGAGAGGCTAGCAAACGCCATCGACCAAGCAGAGGAGGCTCGAGACACGGCGCTCCTACACTCTGCGCGCTATCAGCAGAAGCTACGGCAGTACCACGAGAAGAACGTGCGCAGAAGGGATTTCAACGTCGGCGACCTCGTGCTCCGCCGACGCCAAGATAACAAGGGCGCCACAAGCTCACTCCTCCTTGGGAAGGTCCGTTCATCGTGGTCAAGGTGTTGAAACCGGGGACGTACAAGTTAGCCGACGGAAAAGGCTCGACCCTCACCAACGCGTGGAACATCGAACAGCCTACGTCGCTTTTTCCCCTAGGCCTCGATGCCTTGTACATATTTCGTTTAAATTATACCGTTGGTATGAATAAATAAGTCGGTTTCTTACTTTTTGTTCATACGCAAGGTGGGCTCGACTTTGTTTCCACAAAGTCAAGCCCCCTCGGGGCTAGACCAGGGGTAACCCCCGAAGTCCTTGAAAAATGCCCCTAGTTTTTCGAAAACGATGCTCGGCGTAATTTTTCCCTTCCTCGCCTCGAAATTTTTCGTAAGCTAAGTGTTTGTGTCACCTCGAGCTCATCGAGCCGGGCGATCGAGCGAAGGCTTCCCACGCTTCCGAGCTACGGAACCCCAACTCATCCCCTCTCGAAGCGGTTCGAGCACACGCCAACACTCGCCTAAAACAAAGTAAAGGCAGGAAGTGGACAATGATGTCGAGCGCAAAGAAAAACCGAGCATAACGATTCAAGTTATAAGCGTCAAGATTTTTTAGGCCACTTAGGCCATTCCACGACCGGAATATTTTTCTTACAAGGGCCTTGTTGCCCAGATTTCGGCTCGCAGGCCGGCTAGAACTACTCAACGACAGCGGGAGGACTTCTCGCAGCGAGATCATCTCCAAGACGTGCGCCCGGCTCCTCCGCTCGCCTTGAGCTGCTCGATCCGGGGTTGACCCCTCCTTCTTGCTCGCCCTCGACGTAAGCAAAGCCGCTCGCTACGGCCTCCATCCCGTGACGGGCCTCCTCCCTCGAGACGGCGAATCCCGAGTAGAAGATGGCCATCGTCCGGCGCAGCAAAGAAAGATGAGGGCGTCCCGGACACGGCTCCGCAGAAGCGCCGAACTCGACGACTCGGTCGGCATAGCCACGGCCGGCATCCGGCCTCGACGTCCGCCACCGGCGGAAGCCCCTACCCGGCGCTAAGGGTGTCGATGGCGCCGGTGATGCGGGCCTTGGCCGAGAGCGCGCGCTTCGCCGGGCCGCGTGAGTTGACTTCGCGTACTCACGCGCGTCCGCCAGTCCGCCTCCAAACTGAAAAAAAAAAAAAAAAAAAAGACGACGATAGTCAAATGCTTAATCAAGTACTCGAGCAACACGTATGGATCACGCACAAAAAAGACTCGAGCACTTACCGGTGCGCCGAGTCGAGAGCTCTCAGCCTCTTTTCTCCGGAGGGCGCGCTCGGTGTCGCGCTTCTCCACACGCGGCTCCTCGAGAGCCTTGCCGGCACCCGGATAGCGAGGTCCTTGTCCGTCACCACTTGACGGAGGTTGGACACCCGCTCCTTCTCCACCTCGAGAACACTCGAGAGAGCCTCCTTCTCGCAGCCTCCCGGGTGGCCATTGCCCGGAGCTCCTTTACGTAGGCCTCGACGCCGGCCTTCTCCTTCGGAGCCGCTCCATGTCCCGCACTTGGCCTTGTAGCCCCGCAAAGCGCGTGGCCGCATCCTTCTTGAGCCGCTCGAAAGCCGCATGCAACCCGCGCGAACTTCCCACGAGCGATCTCGGCCTCTCCGCGCGGCTTGAGCAAGCTTTCGCCCCGTCGCCGCGCGCGCGCCGGCCTCGCGCCACTCGAGCGAGCTCGTCTTGGGCTTTCTTGGCGTCCTCTTTGGCGGCGACCAAGGCGGCGTTGGCCTCTCGAAGAAGCCGAGCAAAGCGGTGCCGCCGCCCTCGGCCTCCGCCCCATCCGCACGTATCGTCGGATCTCGTGCTCACTCTCTTGGGTAGCGAGGATGTGTGTCGATTTGGCATATGAGCGGCTTTGCGTCGTCTGAACCATGAAGGGGAAACATTAGGTCATAATCACGATAAACCAAAAAAGGGCAATGAGAGGTACTCACAGAAAGAAGCCGGGGCATGTCCTCGAAACGAGCGATGTGGCGGTCTTCAAAGCGTTTCAAGCCATTGCCGGCGTTCCTCGGCCTCCGTATACGCCTCGAGCTCCTTCTGATCGTTCATCACGATCGGAGGAGCCTCGTGGTCAACAGTGGTCGGGGAGCACCCGCGGTGGCCTTTCCCATATGGGGAACTCCTCCCGCATCTCCTTATCGACGGAGGAGTGGAGTCTCCTCACCGCCTCCAAATCAACGCCCGCCATTACCACCCGCTCCGCCAAAGATGTCGCGTTGCGGGCCGGCTCCAGGAGGAAGACGCCCCGGGCAAGCGCCCGCGCTCGACCCGCCTCCGCTCTTCGATGGAAACATCGGTGGGCTCGGTGGGCCCGAGACCGACCGCCCGCATGTGGCCGTCGATGATGCCGCCGCCGCCTGTTTCCTTTGGGCTTCCTCCCATTGGTCGGCGTCGGTCATGGCCTCGAACCTCACCTCGCCCGTTTCCGAGTCAGGCACGAGGTAGGGCACCGCCCCCACAAGCCAGCCGTGTGGAGGTTGCGGCGGCGCCGATATGGCCGCAGATGGCGCTCCCCGCTGCCGCCGCCCGACGCTCGTCGCCGCCCGGAGTGAGGAGCTGCTCCGATCGCCGCCCCCGCTTGCAGCCCGCGCGCTCCTCCTCGGGGCTCGCCCGCTCCTCCACTCGCGGGCCGACGCGGCTCCTCGACGCTCGCGGCGAGGCCGCGCCGCCGGCCCCGCCCGTCGCTCCACCGCCTCCTCCGCCCTCTCCTCCTCTTGCATGACGGCGGGGTGCTCCTCGACCGCACCCTCTCGAGCGGCGGCTTCGGGCGTCCCCCTCCTCGGCCCGATGCCCGGCCGAGGACTCGGCCTCCATATCCCGAGGAGGGGTTGAGGCCCGGCTCGGCCGAGGCTCGACACCGGGCCCGCCTCCCCGCATCGCCACGTCTCCCACCGGCCGATCGCGGGGCCGCGGGCGTCTCCTCCTCCTCCGTCTCCCCGTGCTCCTCCTCGAGCCGGCGCAGCCGACCGGGCCAGAAGACTTGGCGCCCGAGCTCGGACTCTCATCCTCAAGCGTGACGGGCCGCCGCTCCGATCCGGCCTGTCGCCGCCGGGATAAAGGCCGCCGCCTCGGCGCCATCGCCCTTGGTCGCCCGCCGCCGCGTCACCTGGGGCCGGCCGGACGACGTCGGAGTCTCGAGCGGAAGGGTAGTCGGGCCGTGGTGGTGGTGGCGCTCTCCTCCCCGAGACCTTGGTCACGGCCCCGCACTCGCACGAGACGCAGCGGCCGTCGCCTCCCACGCCTAAGTGCGTCCTTGGCCCGCTCTAACCAAATGGGAGTAGAGGAGGGAGAGTCACTCCACCCGGCATCGACGGGGTACCGCTTGATCCACCCACGCTCCTGACCTCTTAACGGGCACCATGGAGGGAGGGGCGCCAACGTCCGAAGGGAACGCTTAGTCCCGGAAGAAAGAGAAAAACAAAAAATCATTATGACCGAGCATTCGCACACCGACAAAAAAAAAAAAAAAAAAAAGCGGAATAAAGGGTAGGTCGACCAAAGACTTACCCCGCACGAGACAAGACCCGCCGAACCGGCCGGCTTGCTCGAAGCGCTCGGGGCTTCCGGCCACAGCGCCCTCGAGTCACTCGAGGGCTTGGGGATCTCGAGCCCACCACCCGTGCCGCTCGGGGGCTTCGAGACCGGGCCGACTCCTGACCGGCGCAGTACGTGTCCCTCACGGGGCCCCGGGACCCGCCGGTTGAGGATCGCCGGCCCGACGGTCGCTAGAGGGAGGCGGCGCGCTCGACGGCCGCGCAGACTTGAAGAGCGCACATTCGCAGCCTCCCCGTCGCCGGGTGTGCGCGCCCGATGAAGAAGGGCGGCGGCGGGAGGAGGATTCCCGCCGTCGGAGACGGCGCCCGCCGCGCCGGAGACGTCGCCCGACCGCCATGGCTAGAGGGACGGGGCGACTCCTCCCGCCGCCCCGCTTGAGCCGGCGACGACGAGCGGGCACGGCGGCTAGAGTGCTGGGAAGCCCCACCCCGTTGCCCTGCTGGGGCCGGCGACGTCGCTCGAGCGCCGCGGCTCGACGACCCCTCCTGCTGACCCGCTCGAACAAGCGACGAGTCGTCGCGCAGGAGGCCTGGCACCAACGTTGGCTCCTGCACGCGAGAGCGAGCAAGCGTCAGGGCTCGAGCGACGACAGCGTCACCACTGTCGGCCGCATCATCGTCATCGTCGTCATCGTCCTCCCCCTCGTCCTCGTCGGACGACTCGAGACTGGGGGTCCAGTCGGTCGGGTCCGCCGCTAGGCGTATTTCACGTTCCCGGCGGCGCCTAGCCTTACGCTTTTGCTTCTCCTCTAGCGCAAGAGCCTTCTGCGCTTTTTTCCCTCCTCGAGACCACGGCGGCGTGCCCTCGTTCGCCTCTCAGGCGTCTTACCTCGCGGTCGGGCGCGTCCTCCTTCACGGGGGTCTCGACTCCGCGTGGTCGATGATGTTCGGAAAAGAAAACAGATCTCAATAAAGGCTGCTCGAGCAAAGAATACGACAAAGAGACGGTCTCGAGAGAACTTACATAGCCCAGCAGGTTGTGCTCCGGGCGCATGCGGAAGATGCCGACTTGGTCCTCGTTGAAGTTCCTCCCCGAGTCAATTGCGTCGCGCACCCGGGCCACGATCGTGGCGACCGGGAGGGGCTCGTCTGACATCCTGCTGGCTTCGAGCGCCATAGGGTCGGCGTCCTCTGTCATCTGGTCGATCCGCAGCGGGCGCTCGGCGAGCGGAAGCACCCGGCGGCTGTGGAACTCGGCGACCACGTGCGAGATGTTGAAGAAGAAGTTGCCGGACCTCTTGTTGCGGAGGCTTGCAATGGCGTCGAGCAGGGAATTCATACGGGGCTGGCGCGCCGCCGGCTGGCCATGCGCCCAGTTGAAGCCAGGAGCGGTAAGCACAGCGCCGGTATATTCTGGAAAAAGGCCCCCCTCGTTGCGGAGGTAGAACCACTCTCGATCCCAGTTGGCATTATTTGACGACCACGCGCCGGACAACCAGCAGTCCTTCCTCTTCAGCCCGAGCGAGCAGGAACCCGCTCGAACATAGCGGCGGATCTTCGGCTGCACCGCCTTCTCCTTCTCCTCCTTCTCCTCCTCCTCCTCATTCTCCTCCTCGTTCTCCTCCTCCTCCTCGTCATCATCATCACCATCATCGTCCGGCCTTCTTGCTCTTCACCGCCTTGGTGAAGAGCGTCGCCTTGAAGACGTGGGTGAACAGTCCCACCGCGGCGCCATCCCCAAATATCCTCGCACACGGCGGCATAGGTAGCCGCGAGCGAGATGGAATTGGGGTTGAAATGCCGGAGCTCGACCCCGAAATGGTGGGGAGCGCCCGCATAAAGCGGCTCGGCCGCGCACCAAGCCCCGCCGGTGGAACCCGATGAAGCTCGAATGTAGCCCCGCGGGGATTGGGCTCGAGGTCGCCGTCGTCCGGCACCCTCCACTCGGTAACCCCTCCGCCGGATTGGGCGGAAGTAACCCGCCGTTCACCAGGTTGAGCAAGATCCCCGGTCACCGTGGACCGGGCCATGGGAGCGCGTCCGCCATCACCACCGGCACGGAAGGCTTGGCGGCGCCTTGCCCTTGCCCTTGCCTTTGCCGGTGCCCCGGCCGGAGCTCGCCCGTCTTCTTGGACGTCCTCCCCATGGCGGTGACGAACGGGGAGAACGACGGCGGCGGCGGGGACAAAGACAAGCAGCGGGCGGCGCTAGGGAGCAAGGGTACGAGGACATGCGACTGGGCGAGAACGGCGCGGGGCGGTCACCGGGGCGGCGGCGGCAACCCGAGAATGGCGGCGGCGGCCGATGGAATCTACAGCATAGCGTTACTCCTAGCGTGGGCGGCGAGGAAGGCAAGATTGTAGGGAAGTAGAACCCGGGAGCCTCGCTCCTCTATATTTATAGAGCCCGAGACGGTCCACGCAAACCGCATCCGACGGCCTAGATTACGCCATCCAACGGCCGCGCGCACCCGGCGGACTCGACGAAAAACGGTAACCGCATTAAATGCCCCGACAAACCGACAACCGCTCCACTTTACAGGCGCACACGTCGCAAGACGGAGCGGAACCGTCGCCAAGCCACGATCACCACGACACGCCGGTTTCCGCCTAAAAAGGCGCGCCGTTCGCAACGGACGGATGCGTAATGACGGACGTCTCGACAGACGGTCCCTTACACGGTAAGAAACCGGGGACCCCGGTCCCACAAACAAGTCTCGAGGAGCGGAGGCCGACCCACGGACGGGTTCGAACAGCCGCCCTCGAGCACCCGAGTCGTGGGCGCCTATGGGAAGGAACCCTCGAAAGGTTCCGCCGAGAACGAACCCTCGAACCCGAGATGGCGTGTCCAAGGCGGGGCACTAGGTTTCCAAGAGATCCCGCCGACGGAGGCACTCGAGCCGCCGGTCCCCTCGAACGGGGCCGGTCCTCCGGAAACTAAGCGCCCGCTTTAATGAGAGCGCCCCGGGCCACGAAGCCGACTCCCTCGAAAGGAGTCGAGCTCACTTGGACTACCCACCATCGCCTCACGAGAGGGTGTGGCGCTCGCTCGACCGCGAGTAGTGTCGACCTCTCGTCACTTGATCTCGATCCAAGAGATCCAACGAACCGGATCACGACTCCGGCCCGGCCATTCGGGGCTCGGGGAGCTCGAGTCACACAAACCACCTCCTCGACACGGGAGGAGCCGGAAAACTCGGGGCTCGAACAGGTTGAACAGAAATCTTCGCCTCGAGATACCACAACTCCAATTAATAATACTCTTGCCTTAATCGTTCATCTCAAAGCCCCGGAGGAATGCCTCATTCCTCCGGGGTCTCGGGCTGTTTCGCGGGGACGCTCGCGCGCCCCCACGGAGAAAGGACGGAATGACTCCTCGAAATACCGACAATAATCCCAACTCTAGGTACTTCAACTCCACTACATGATCCCTTGTTTAAAGTTTCACAATCAAACAAGGGCTCGGGGGCTACTGTCGGGTACCTAGATTAGGGGGTCTTAAATCAGGTACGTTAGAGGAAAATAACCCGACCCATCCTACCTCTAAATCTCCCAAGAATTAACCAGAGAAACCCCAATCCGCCTCACACTGGGCCGGCCCGGCACTGTGCCCGCAAGGCCTCGAAACTCCCAAACTCGAGCAAGAACCGCTCACCCGCTCGACAGGAAATACGGAAACCGCCGAGCGAACGGCCGCTCGAGACGACGACGGAAACCGCTCGAGCGGCAGCCGCCGAGCGGGACGGAAACCACTCGAACGGCATCCGCTCGAGCGGGACGGAGAACGCTCGAGCGGGCGCCCGCCGAGCGGGCCTACAATCATTGCCCATCCATATCCGCACGTGGCTTCGGGACTTGAACAAGATCACATATCATCCACTCCGCCTAACATCATGGCTACGTAACCCATAACGCCGGGACATACGCCGGTCAAATCTATCATTACACGGCCCGTCCCCCGGATTCCGTGACGATAGAAGCCACGTTGCGCCCCCGCCCGCTAAGACCGAGCTATCAATATCACCTTTTCGCCAACTCTCGTGCGGAAGACCCATGAGGTCCGAGACAAAGACCGTCCAAACGACCGCGCAGCTCGATCTTGGGACTCGAGGGCGCCGGCCAAACGACTCGTAACCACCGCAGGCCATACCGTGCACTGTGCCACGTACGGCGCTCCTCTTCGAACACCGTCCATGCCACCAACTACGTCGTATTGTCCCATCGCCCGGACCACGGTCCTCTCGAGGCGGCCTCCAACCACTCGAGGAGTGACGGCGGACGCGACTTCAGCATGGAGCGCACGGCGTTCTGTCTTTTCCACCTCGATGACCTTACCGCGGGGTTCCCGGACGCATGTGCTCGACTACGCCCACGCCATGCCTCGATTACGTCAGCCCACGACCGAGGAGGACAAGCAGGCCATCACCGACCATGCCGCTGTGCTCGAGCCCGACCGAGCGAAGCGTCTCTGAGCCTCGACGACTTGACACGGCGTATGTAGCTCGACGTCACGCAACGACAGCCCTATCTACTCGTACTCCCGAGCCTCCTCTTGGCCTATAAAAGGGGACGCCGTGGCCTAGTTTAGGGAGGTTTTTTGGGGGGAGGACGACAACATTTTGCGCCTTCACTCACGACACACCCACACACGCACGTTAAGTCTCGGACTCGCTTGTATTCACCCCTGTACGAGCACCCCGGTGCAAGATAACACGAAACTCACTCCTCTGCTGGACGTAGGGCATTCTTTGCCTGAACCAGGATAAACGCTTGTGTCCATCTTGCATCACCATCCGGATTAGGGAGCACGCAACAGAAATTTACTCGTTGGTGTTATACCCCCCGGGGTACGAAACACCGACACATGTATCATCATATATGAAAAAAAACATGAAGAAGATAGTGTGAATGGTTTGATCCAATGATGGCAAGAAGAAGCTATCAAAAAGAAATACATCTAAAATACTATGTATGAGAACAGCTCGCTACATAAATACATACTTAAAAAAAAAAAAGAGAAAAACTTAAACAAACTTGCACATCCTCGGACTCCGGACCTGAAACAATGTTTTATGGACCGATAAATTTAAGCCAGCATGATGTCGCTCGTAGAAGACAGACCTCCGAGCACGGCAGGTACTCCGTACTCGGGCGGATCCAGCGAGACGAGCACCGCGACGCAAGCTTCACCATCTGCGTTCTCTCTCTTCCCTGTAGACTGCGATAATAGCAAGTGCCGTGTGTGTGGGGGGCGCAATTTTATAGGGGATGTGGGGGGGGGTGGGGGCGCAATTTTTACAGGGGATGGCACGAACAGATCGCGGCATGGGCCGGTTCCCGGATGGGCAGGGCAGCGTACGGTCCCTGTGGCCTGTGGGCCGTGTGGTGCAGCCGTGGTCCAGCTGCGCCATCCTGTTTGAGGCTCAGGCCTCGTTTAGATCCCCGAGTTGGGGAGTCCAGATTGCACTGTGCATCAATAAATGCGTCAGAAGATTTTGTTTGTATTTGGTAAAAATTGTCCAAACTTTTGGTTAATTACACCAGCTCGAAAATGTTTGTACGCAAAGTACAATAAAACTGTGCAATTAGTTTTTGATTTCATCTATATTTAGTACTCCATGCATTTGTCGGTATTTCGATGTGATAGAGAATCTTCTTTTTGCATAGTGGAATTTGGGGGAGAAGTTGGGGAACTAAACAAGGCCTCAGGTTCCAACATGCAATGCACCCTCCAATTAGCAAAAGCCGAATCAACCAGCCACGTCCACATGTCCGTTCCGTCAATCAATTAGCAAAAGCCGAATCAACCAGCCACGTCAGAATTGTGTGTGGCAAGAGGTAAATTCCAACGTGCAGTACAGTAGTACTAGCTCACGCGCCAACAGGGCCGGCCTACTCGAGATGTGATAGGTGCTGCCCATTTACTTCATGAACTTCGACAAAGTACGTGCAAACAACCTTGATGAGCTTTTACATGGGAGGAGGAAATCAAGAACACCACTACTACTTTCCTCCGCTTCACTTGAGGACTTTTTTTTTACGAGGTTACTTGAGGACTTTTGAGTCTTTGATTTCCGGATAGTCACGCAAGAGCAAAAGACCTCCTGGAGCCTGATAGGTGCTCCCATTTTCTTTATGAACTTCGACAAGGAACGTGCAAACAACCCTGATGTGCTTTTACAAGGGAGGACGAAATCAAGAACACTACTACTTTCGTCAGTTCACTTGACTTTTTTTTTTACGAGGTCACTTGAGGACTTTGAGTCTTTGATTTCCGGATGGTTACGCAAGAGCAAAAGACCTTCTGGATCTTGCGCAAAAGACCTTCTGGATCTTGCGTCGAGGACTGCGTTGCCGAACTCACTCAGCCCAACCCCACATTTGTCGTCCACGGGGATCACGCAACGTGCCAGAGTCAGCTCGAGGACCAACAGCACGAAACGAAATCGCAATTATACAAGCTTCTGAGTAAGGTCTTGTTTAGATGGTGATATTTCTAGTCGAAGATCAGAAGATTTCGTTTGTATTTAGCGAATATTATCCGATTATGCTCAACCAGCCAAAAGATTCGTCTGCGTGATTTAACCTTGTGTGATTAGTTATTTATTTTACCAATATTTAATACTACATACGACACAATATTTGATGTGATGGAGAGAGAGTCATATTTCTAGCCTTTTTCAGGCAACTAAACAAAGCCTAAGCTTCCATGACTGGCCACGCGTTTTTTCAAAACAAAATAGTACTGCTACGGGGACGCAGCGTTAGCTCGTTCGGTGAGTCTTCCAGGTGCGAAGCCACCGGTCTGGGGTTCAGCGGCGCTCACCCTGCATTTCCCATCGGGGCGCTTTCCCAAATAATTTCCAAGCTCTCTCGCGTGAGCGCGATGGTAGAGTGACGTCGTGCTTTACGAAATCGGTGGATTTCGGTGATCTCAAGAAGGACACGATCTTCAACCTCAGCCAGTGTAGTTGTAGGTTTGTTTTACGCGGGGTGGTGTGCGTGTGTGCGTGTGTTGAGTGAGGCGTGCGTGTGTATGAACGATACTACAAATTGCACGGATGAGAGGCGCTCAAAAAAAAAAAATAGTACTGCTACAGACCTGCGTCACCTCCGAACACTTGGGTCGCCTAGCGAGAGAATAATCCTAAGCTTCCCGCGCATTTCCTCGTCTGTCTCCTTCCGTCGTACGTACGGGTCGGAGCACCGATCGAAAATGTCACGGCTGACATGCCGTGCACGCTTGCCGCAAGCCGCCGTGTGGAAGTCGGGCGCGCGTGCGGATGACACCGACACGACCTCGCGTGCACCTTCATTGGGACCGGCTTCTTCGGCTGTAGGAATACAGCTGCAGGGCTATTACAGTTTGGATCACGGCCTCCGGCCAATGCCGGCCAGACAAGTGGTCCTGCCAGCCCAGGCGCTCGGAATAGAACGCCAGCGGCCAGCCAGGACGACTCAGAGATGACCAGCCATGCTTGAATGGGCGTATCACGAGCAATGCAAGCTCTGCTAGTAAAACGCTACAGTGTGCAGCCAGCACCACTCCCTAACTTCTCAGCGCCGGCGCACAGGAAAAAATGGAAATTCGAGCACATCAGGGTGGCTTTAGTACTCGAGCAGACGAGCACCGGTACAAGCGATATGCCGAAACCAAAAGGTGACTTCAAGCATGAGTTTAATGCCGTCCGTGGCCCTAGGTTAAAGCTGGTCGAGGGATGCTGTAGACCAAGGAACAGCACATCACTCGTTTGTTGGAATGTTGACTGCAAATAAATTCAGTGTCCGGACTGGGCGCCACCGGCGTCATGCCCACCACGTCAACCTTCATCGTCTCTGTCTCCTCTCTGTCCTCTCTCTCTCTTGGCTGTCGAGTGTTGAATGTTGATAGCTCCGTGTGTTCGTGTGAAGTGTGTGTGGAGCCGCAAAGTTAGGTAGTGTTTGGTTGGCAGGCAACTCTGATTTGAAAGGTGGGATGACTTTGGGTAGAGTTTTTGTTTTGAAGAGTTCCCTCACTCTTTGGTCCGGAGACATAAAAAATGGGATCAACCACCTGACAAGTGTAGCCCACCTGTCATTCTCTTTTTTATTATTTTCTTTCCTCTTCTTCCTCGTATCATCTTCCATATAGACCCGCCTTCCCTTCATGGCGTTGGGCCTGTGCGTCGTCGCCAGTGGAGGTCGTTGTGCCTAGAGCTCGTGGGCTCGTGAGCCATCTCTAGTGGAGCTCGCCGATCTGCCCGCGGAGCTTGCTCTGCCCCGCCCCGTTGAGCTCGCCATGCCCTTCGCCTGGACCTCGTCTCCAAGGCCGTTGAGCCAGCTCACCGCCCTACTCATTGTCGTAGGTCTCCCAATGCGGGATATTGATCGTGTTGTCTCTGCGGTTAAAGTGGGACGAGGATATATAACCCCTTCCGTTCTTTTTTCGAGGATTTAGGCGCCTCTATTTTTTGCAAATATGCTGAGAATATTTTCTAGGTGGGACGACTTAGTTTCACTGACTCCCAACCAAATAACGGATCACCTCACCCCATTTCACTGCATCCCACCACCCAAACACTTAAATACTCCTACCTCCTTTCATTTCATAAAATAATACAATTCTTATATTCCGAGAAATCAAAATTTTAAATATTAACTAAATTATATTAAGAATATACTAGTTTAAACATTTGATGACAAATCTAGTTTGGAACATAAATGCCAATATTATTTACGGTCAAAGTTGAACTAATTTGAGTAGCATTTTTTCCATAATTTTGGTTTGGACGGACAGGGGATTACCTCGTGAGCGTAAGGTGCCTATGGGCTATGTTGGCCTGTGGTCCAGCCGCGTCGTGCACTCTCAGCCGCGACGTGCACTCTCTCGTGCTATTTCTGTTCGTGGTTTCGAACAAGCACTGCACCCTCTAATAATTTTTTTTTACTGAAATTCCAACGTTGATCCCTCAAAAGTTATAGAATCCTAAGAAGTTAACTTTTATGAAATCGAACCAAATCTCTACAAGAATGTACTGATAATAACGATGTACATATAATAGATTGAGCATGAAGTGTACTTTTTTAATAAACTAGCAGGAACCCCGCGCATTTGCGCGGGCTAGGTACTTATAACATAAGTTTGCTCATGAAAAGAGTAGTCTACACTGTATAATAAACATGTTATGTTAAATTTCTGGATACAGGCACCCCGGGATGTAATCACACTTCGATCTTTTCAGCATAAAGTACAACTGGGGAAAATACTTCTTGAACTGATGGTTGTGTTTAGTCAGTGTGCAATACATCTGAAGGGACAGTTGTTGGTTTGCTGCACAGAAATGTCTTGTTGGATGGCATGAAGATTCCCAAACCGCATAATATCTATGAAGAGCAAACAACATAATAAAATGAAAATGAAATGGGCTGACAAAGCAATCGTTGCTTAAGTTATTCATCCAGGCATTGGTAGATGCATCAGCCAATGACTTAGAAATGCATAGTAGCAGAACAAATAATATTACTCCAAAATTGTGTAATGGATGAAGGGACCATCAATGTCACCTGATGGACTGAACTTGTATCAGCAACACACTTCTCTTCAGATGTAGTCTGTTATATATGAAAAGCAAGTTAGCAGCACTGCTTAGAAGACAATGTGCGTTTGATCTAGTATGCTATAACTTAGCCGCTAATTTTGTCGCATTGTGTTCATGGGAGAAGGACAATTGTTATAGAAAGAAGTACAAATCAGACCTCCTGTAACTGTTGCTGTTGCGGATAAGTTCCTCGCATACATTTTTTTAATTGGTTCCCTTTTTCTGTCAGCTGCATACAAAGTATGGAAATGCGTTCATCAGCTTCTTTTTGTGGAGGAAGCAAAATCCTGGAAATGAGGAAAAGGTAGGATACAGGGACGCAGTAATTAAAAGTATATATCAGAATCCATGGCTCGACTGAAGCAAATAAAATACCCAATGATGGAACAGACAATTTAGTAGGTCTGAAACAGGAATGTTAGGAAAAAAGCAATAACCGGAGGGCTTAGAGTAAAACAGGGCGCTAACTATTGTTAGATGCTGGAGCCGTGGGTAATTGGATCAAAGCGCACTTTGTTCGGTACACACAACACATTGCGGACAATTAGCGGCAATGGTTAAGCTATCTAGAAATATGGAGAGGCAATGAATTGCCGTACTTAGAAAAGCACTTTCTGTGTCCCTCCGTGTGTGGAGGCGCATATTGTGCGCTTGCGTGCGTACGCCGGGCTGCGGATGGCCATGCGCAGCAGCAGACGCAACCAGTCACTGTAGCAGCAGCAGAGTTAGAGACAGAGAGAGAGGCAGGAAGAAGGGGAGGGGGTCCGGGCACACCTGAAGGCCGGCGGCACGACAGATGGGTACGCCGGGGCGAGGCGTCGTGCAACGACACCCGGTAGGAAGAAGCGGAGGGAGGTGGGCGACCTGACGGCCGGCGGCGTCGCCGGCGGGGCCGAGGAGGCGTGGCCTCGCGCTACAGCGCATAGGGACTTAGGGAGGCGAGGGCGGCGGAAGCGGAGGGTAGCGCGCGCGGTGGAGACGTTGCTGTCGGAGCGGATGCAGGGGCGGCGTGGATGCGGCGTCGGCGACGTGGCGTGAGGCAAGGGCCCATGTGGACGGAGAGAGTAGCGGGATGGTTTGGCCTCTTTTTTCTTCTTTTTTTTTTTTTTTACTTCCTTTTAGTTGGAAGGGTCTGGAAGAGCGGTGAAGGGAAGGATGGGCGTAGATGTGAAATCGTAGGGCTGGTAAAACATGGTGACGTGGCCGAATGCTGGAGCAGGGAAAACTCCACAGAAATAAGGTAGATGGTAGTAGATTTCCAGAATACTACAGAAGGAGATTGTGTAGGAGTATTTATTTTGACAGCGCTACAGCGAATAGAGCCAAAGTCTTCACTGTTCACACACGAGGATCACACAACAAGCTGGCCGTGTCACCTCCAGGACAGCAACACCAAGCAAGACACTCTAGCGATCAGGAACCACGCGTTTTTATTTAAACCAAAATCGTACAAGATCTGCATCATCTCCCAGGACTTGGGTCGCCTTCTGCACCAGTAAAATCCGCTAAAATTCCTCTGCTACTACTATTTCTTCGCCCCCCTACTATGTCGTATACGAGTCGGGGCACGAAACGGCGAAATGTCGCTGCTGCCATGCCGTGCTCGCCGTGGGGCTCTCGCACCGGAAATTTCGTAGCCGCCGCCTGACACCGACATACTTCGCGTACGGTGAGGATGTCCAGGGCGCGCGCGCGGATGACACCGACACGCGACATCCGCGTGGACGTTCATTGGGGCCGGCATGCAAATACTCCGGCTACAGGAATACAGGTACGTGTCCATTATATCTAGCAGGAACTGCTTGGGTCACTACCTTCGGCCAATGCCCGGACAGACAACTGAACGTGCCCAGGCGCTCGAAATTGAACGGCTGGGGACGACGATGCCTCAGAGGCGTCGCTACATAGCGTCGGCGTGTCACATGTATTCACTGCGGATGCTTTGGAACCTTATGTCACGCAACGCGAGAGGTACCGTCTCGACTCACATTTGGGCATTTTCCAGAACAATCTGGCGCTCGAAAATTTTGAACCGCTCATGTAGCCATGTCTCAACGTCAGCCTCAAAACCATTCAAATTTGAATAGCATGGCATTCAAAACCATTCAATAGAGCACATAAAAAGCTCGATAGTGCCTCTTTGTGTGTGAACAGAAGCTCGATGGTGTAAACTAAATTAGGGCCTTATTTGGTTTTTCATTCTCATGACAAGTAAGCTCTTCTAGTCTTCTTAAGCCATTGTGTGGAGGGGCTCCAGCGGCTCTGGCTCCGCTCCGAGTACTGTACCAGTACCGTTGAGGAGCCGCCGAAGCCACAAATCTCTAGCTCGTCCGGCTCCTGCTGTTGGCACGTTGTATTTTGATGGAGCTCCTCCCGTTTAGCTCCTTGCTACAAGGAGCCGAATGCACAGTGCTCAAGCGCAAGGAGCCGGAGCAGTAGGAGCGTTGCCAAACACTGCCGACAGTACTTCAGATCTGAATCGATCACCTCCAAACACCTGGGAACCCTATGTATTTCTTCATCTGTCTACTTCCGTCCTACGGGTCGCCGGGTCGTCGGGGCACAGAATATGTCACGGGCTCTCGGCTGTCATGCCGCGCACGCCGTCGGGCTTCGTAGCCTCCGCCTGACTACGTTTCGCATGCCGTGTGGAAATCCAGAGCGCGCGTGGCCGGATGACACCGACACGCACCGCGGGGCACGTCAGGACCCCATAGTACAGTTGCCTCACAAACATCTGCGATCAAGTGGTCCACCCAAGGCGCCCGGAATTGAACTCCGGCCAGATTCGCTGCCACTCCCAATACCGGAATTGAACGCAAGCGGCCAGCGGCCCCAGTAGTACTGTACAGTACTCCCTCCACGCGTGTACACGAGCAATGCAAGCTTCGCTACGACTGCGTACACCGGCGCGCGGCGCACAGGCTTGCTAGAAAAAGGGTAATTCGAGCATCAGGGTGGCTGTATGGTTAAAGCTACTGCTAAATGGTCGTCAGGTCGTGAGAGAGGGCATTCAGATTGCGGACCAGGAACAGCACACTCCTGCACAATATTATTGCAAATAATTTCACAGTGTCCGTGATCAGCGCCACCAGCGTCATCCCCACCACGTCAATCCTCTCTCTTGGCTGTTGAGTGTTGAATGCTGATAGCTCCGTGTGTTCGTCTGCGACTGCGATAACTATAGTAAGGGCATGTTTGATATGGTGGCCCAGCATATGGCCAGCCATGGCCTGACCCAAAGCAACCAAGGTTGCTTGTTTGATTGCATTATAGCTGGAGGATCTGGTCCAGTTCTCTTTCTGTTGTTTGATTTCGCTAGAGTCCTGCCCATAAGCTTGGCCCACGCGACAGCCCTCCCGCGATGGCCAAGATCTCTCCCCGCGTGCACCCAGCAAGGCCCAGGAGAAACACGAGGGGGGGAGCGTGCGGCCAGAGCCAGGAGAGAGAGTGAAATTTGCATTGTCAGAGCCAGGCCCCAATCTTAGGCCAGGAACATCAAACACCAGGCTCTGGCGGGCCTGGCCGGCACATTTTGGCCACGCCCTAAGTGGCCTGGTCCAGCTACGTTGTGCGCTCTCTCGTCATCTCGTGCTATTTCTGTTTGTGGTATCTCGTGCTATTTCTGTTTGTGGTTTCGTACATGCAGCGCGCTTTCTACTGAAATTCCAACATTGATCCCTTAAAATTCTAGAATCCTCAAGCTTTTTTTTAAAAAAAATAACCAAATCTCTAGAAAAATATACTGATAATTATGATGCATAAGTAAGCATCATTAGATGCATAAGTAAGCATCATTAGATTGATCATGAAGTATACTTATATAATAAACCTATTTAGAAATGTAATTGTTCATACTATTCTTTGTCTAACAAAAATTGTTCATACTATTTTCTATATTTGTAATTAATTTCAAAAAACATTCTGACCCCTAAAACGAGACGTGTATCTACTCGTATTTTGATAGAGAGCCAATAATATGCCGCGAATGGAGCCAAAGTCATCGTTGTTAGTGTCAAAACACACGAGGATCACGCAACCTCTGCCAGTGTCACCTCCAGGACTGCGGCACCAAAATACCAATGCAAGCAAAACACACTAGCGATCCGGAACCACGCGTTTTGCTGATCGAAAAATCATACAAATCTTCGCCCCTTCTGTCGTACGAGTCGGGGGCACGAAACGCGGGGCGAAATGTGGCCGCTGCCATGTCGTGCCCGCCGTCGTCTCTCGCACCGGAAATGTCGCTGCTTGCGGTGTGGAAGTCCAGGCGCCCGGATGACACCGACACACTTCGTCTTATTCAGCTACAGGAATATAGGTGCACACTATTTACGACAAAGAAGAGTTTTTTTTTTTAAAAAAAAAGACAGACAAGGATGTGTCCATATAGGAGTACTATTTCTAGCAGGACCTGCTTGGATCACGACCTCCAGCCAATGCCCGCCGGCCAGACAAGCCAACGTGCCCAGGCGCTCGAAATTGAACGCCGGGGACGACGATGCCTCAGCGGTGGGACACATGAGGACGGAATCGGAGCCTGGCACTGGCAGTCGTGTCACACGCATTCGCTGCGGAACGTTGTGTCACGCCCAGTGCGAGAACTCGGAAGCGTCTCGCCCTCACACACTCACACATTTGGGCATTTCCAGAACCCGGCGCTCAAAATTTTTGAACCGCTGAAATACGCGCAACGGCGCGGTCTTGATTTTTTTTTTTTTTTTGAACCGCTCATGTCTGCCACCCGCACCGCACCGCGCGTCTGTCATTAGTTACCACACGTTAACACCTTATTCTGCAGTAAAAGAGCTAGCTTTTCTCTCTCTTCTTCTCCTATAAAAAATGAAAATGGAAGAAAATGCTTAGATTGTATGACGTTGCGCTTACATGACGACGGGACCATGGTTGTTCCAGCTAACACACCAGACTTGCTCGAGTGTATTTTGGTAATTGATATTTGAACATATTCATCGCTTCAATTCCATAGGCCACTGGAATTCCTTATACAAACTAATATCATATATTGGTGCGTTGCACGTAAGGAAAAACAAAATACGTCAAATAAGTTAGAATGTGGATGTATTATTTAAAAAACGATTCTTTAAGTGTAGTTTCCATCGACATATGGAAGTGCCTGCTACGTACCTGGTCATCATGACAAAGATGAACTCGTAGTTCATCGTATTCTAGCAGTTGATGACTTCAGTGCCGTCGTTGATGACGTACGAAAACTCTCTAACCATTCAAATTTAAAAATAAACTGTCTCTCATACTATCAAAACATTATTTTTAGCATCCATCCATAATGTAATGTTTGTAGTAAAATTGTCACAATCATACAAGTCTTCGTAAAAACATACAAAAAGCAAGATAATACCTCTTTAATTTGGGTATGAATATATAGAAGTTCGATTGTGTAAAGTAAAATCGGGTTTTATTTAGTTTTTCGTTCGCAAACAAGTAAACTCTTCTATTCTTCTTAATCATCAATCTAAATATACACAATTATTTCTATGTTAATCAAGTATAGTGAAAAGTTCCTAGGTTCCTTAGATCTGAGAAGACGTAATCATGAGAGCATTGATTTTTTAACATGTGTGATACGGCCCTCTCTTCTAAATTAAAGGCTGTTTTTTTTTTTTACTTTTTTAGGTACAAATAGCTGTTGCTATATACCTAAATATATGATATGTTCAAAAATACAAAGTTTTTTTGTATTAAAAAATCAAAACGAATATAATTGGAATAGACGAAGTAATCAGAAGCAACTATGAATGTAGTGTGTAGTTATTTGTCTATACGACATGTTGAGTGCTGAGTTGCTTTGCATTCTGACCGAAGGTATCTAAAAACAAATACCCCTTAAGCTTATCAACGGAATCTGTCAGAAAGTTTATCAGTAGAATCTGCCAAGCAAACAGGGCGAAAGTCTATAATATGTGCTCCCTACCTTTATGGAAAAAACAGTTTCTAATTGTTGGGCCGACGAATCAAAACTCTAGCGGGGTGACGGGATCAATCATAAGACACACCCGATCTGAATGGAGTACGAAAAGATATATACAGAATATAATTGGAACAGAGGAAGTAATCAGAAGCAATTTTGAATGTAGTGTGTAGCTGTTTGTCCATGCGACGTGTTGAGTGCTGTAAAGGGTCTCTAAAAATAAAGCCCACAATATGTGCACCCCACCTTTTGGGGAAATCAGTTTGTACTTGGGCCGACAGACGAATCAAAAATCGAGCGGAGCGACGAATCAATCAATCATAAGGAGCAGGACACACCCGATCTGAATCGAGTATGAAAAGATATAGTACTACTGAATATCCGAGAACAACTCGCTAGAGGAACACACACGTACAAAAATAGTAGGGAAAACAAAAAAAAAAAAAGAATACTACTCGAACGTGTAATAGCTTCACGCTTGCAGACTCGAGAGACTTGAGACAAGTAGCCATGACGTGTGGATCTCACTCGTTATAGAAGAAGACCTTCTCAAAGCTCGGCAGGTACTCGGGCTCCAGCGAGATGAGCACGGCGATGCCGTCGTCCCTGTCCGGACCACGCGGCGTCATATACGCCGTGCCGATGCCGAACATCTGCGCCGGCGCGACGAACTTGGGAGCGCCCGAGCCGAAGTCGGCGTCGTACATGGCCATCCCCAGCCAGCTCACCGCCCACAGGTCCGTCGCCGGCACGAGCTGCTCCCTTGGCGCCTGCTGCTGGCCGCCCTGCTTCTTGGCGTCGCCGCCTGCCGCATTATTCTGCAGCTCCAGATAGTCCAGCACCGACCGCGCGAAGGCGTCGTCCACGCGGTCCACCGCCTTCTTGATGGTCTCCGCCACGGACCCGAGCGAGCTGTCGAGGACGGTGCTCACGGGGGCGGTGACGAGGTCGCGCACGACGGCGTTGCCGAAGAAGGTGCGCGGGAGCGGGGGACGCAGGCGGTGCCGGACGTTGGCGGGGAGGCCGAGCAGGGTGTCCGCGCCCGGATCCAGCCCGCGCGCCACGCAGACGCAGCGCCAGAGGTGCGCGGTGACGGCGCAGTAGGTGGACACGCCGGGCGCGCAGCGGGACTTGACGTCGGCGAGGAGCTTCGGCGAGACGGCGTAGATGCGGGTGACGTAGGGCCGGGGGCGGCCGCTGAGGAACGCCGGGGAGTAGACGAAGTGGTCGGCGGTCGGGCACGGTGGGGTCCGCGCGCGGAGCAGGGTCCGGTCGTGGAACGGCGGCTGCGGCCCGCGCGCCTCCTCGACGCCGAGGCCGCGCGCCACCCCGGACCACGTCTGCATGAACTGGAACGCGCCCACGCCGTCCAAGACCGCGTGGTGGATGGCGGTGCCGAGCACCACGCCGCCGCACTTGAGGAACGTCACCTGGAACATGGCCATGGGGCTGGTGGTGGCGTCGCCGGGCGCTACCGGCACGAAAGTGTTCCTGATCTCCGCCGACGGCTCGTAGTCGTCGAAGACGTCCGCGCCGGTGAGGTCGGCGTTGGCGACGACGAAGAGCGCGCCCTCGCTGTTGCACTCGATCTGCAACCGGCCGTCGGGGCCGACGCCGAGCCGCCCGGCGAGCGGGTAGAATGGCACCAGAGCGGTGGCCAGCGTGGCCTTCAGCCGGTCCGGCGCGAAGGAGCCTGTGCGCAAGGCGGCGCCGCCCTGCGCCGGCGCCGGGTAGTAGTAGACGAGCGGCGTGTGCGTCCTCGGAACGGCCAGGTCAAGGTTGGACAGCCACAGCGGCTGCCGCGGCGTCTCCTCGCTCGGCGCCACCAGCGCTGTGTCCACCACCACCACCTGCATCGTCATCTCTCTCCTCTGCCCTCTCGGCAGTCGCGCGTTGCCACCGCACACACAAAAGCAAAGAAAAAGCTGGAGCGACCGAGTGGTGCTGCTTGCGTCCACTCCGTGGCGAGTATTTATAGGCAAAGGCAAATGACAAAGGGCTCTGCGGCCTACGGTACTGTGGTGAGAGTCACGGACACGTATCGACTGCGTACGCTTTTATTGGACAACAAAACAGTTTTTGCTATACACTAGCAAAGCCGTGGTCAGCTACTCAGCTACGTACATGATTGGGCATTTTGGATTCCGTTGTCATTCAATGCTCGTGAAATGGTGCCATACATTGTGAACCAAATCAAATTTCATACCGTCAACTATCTCCGTATTGTCAATTGTTCTGACTCCTATAAGTTCGAATTTTGTGTAGCATATAACGTTTAATTTGTTACACTGTTATCATGATTTAGAAATCAAAGATTTATTATTTAACACTAGTGTCATATAACTTAGCTCCATACCATTCTTAAACACGAGTTATTCAAACTCGAATAAGTATAGACTGTGATGAGTCCAAATCACATACAAGTACAAGGTGGCTAATGCTGCTGTCAGGCGTCAGCACGACCCCACTATGCATGGCAGGGTTCGCACTGACTGGCCCATGATGCACCGACGATGCTCCATGAGCTGGTCGAGCCGCATGTTGGCGCACACACTCTGTTCCAGAGAATTATTTTATTATAAAAAATTCTGCCTTTTAGAAATAATTTTTACTATATATCAAGACTAGATATGATGTATATTTAAATGTATAGTAAAGTATATAAAAAAATTAGAACGACTTACAATTTGAAACAAAGAGAGTACAATCTTAGGGGTGGTTTAGTTCAAAGATTTTTCCTAGTAAAATCAATGAAAAGCAAAAAGGAAAACATTTTCTTTCTTTCTTCTAGAAAAGTGTGTAGGATTGATTAATTCACACGAAGATTGAAAATTAGAGGGCCCAATGACTAAGGAATTTAAAAAATAAATTTTAAAGACTCCCGCATAAACACAAAATCTAATAGCTTATGTGTTTAGGTTCTAGTCTTCTAGATGAAACACCGTGTCTCCACTAAAACTGATCTAGATAAAGAAAAACAAAACCATAACTCCTATTGACGTCGACGTCGATAAACTAGGTGCAATTTGCATTGTGAACTAACCCAACTAGAATCAGATCAATCAGATAACTTGAGTTATAAAGTAAACAGGCTCGTTATGCCATATAGTACGTAATGAAAATTGGTAAAATGCTAATTTTCATGATTAAGAAAAATCCAACAAAGTTTAACCAATCCAACTCCTCATATCATCATGATGCCCTAGCATAGATAGATCGAATAACTCTAATTTTGAAAACACCATTTTTGAAAAAAAAGATCTAATTTTGAAAAGAAGGCAATCCAAACCAAAAGAAGGGCATATGAAATGGTGAGCAAAGAGAGGGAGCGAGATTATCAAGGCATCTATGTTTGAACGAATTAATCTTTATTTGAATCATATAAATGTTTAAAAACACTAAATGCGTATCATATAAGCTCCTTTTTATGCTCTCGGAGAAATAAAAGTCGTCGCATATAGTTTTCATGTCATCCGAGTAGAGACTGTTTCTTTGAGCTGTAGATTTTAGATTTTTGTTTTAAAAGCAACTTTCTGACTTTTAGCTTCTAGTTGTTGACGTTTTGCAATTAGCTGCTGCAATAAATTTTTAGCTTCTTTGCGTAACAAAAGCCCGCATCTTCTCAGTGTGTTTTTCAGCTTTTAATTTATTTCCATACATAAAAAAAAGAAATTAGTTTTCCAGCTTTCTAAAAGCTTTGAGATTATTGTAACTTCTGATTGATAGAAGAAAAAACAAACTAAAACAATCAAACCAATGTACCGCATCAACCCGCCACGAGATACGTCTCACGCGTGGCTTTCCTTGTGCCTTGCTAATCAGCAGCACGTGAAGCATGCTGACCCACATGACGCCATGTACTATCCTTGCAAGGTGCACAAAACAGCACAAAAGCCCATGATCGCCCACTTTCATTTGTCCCAAGCATCTAGTACAGTTGGCACTCGCGTGCCAAATCACCTCCACATGTGTTGTATCTAGTAACCTAAAATAAGAAGTCATCTACATCTATGTACTTCTCGCTAGCTATAGTACCACGCCGTTGGCTATCCCCCCACCCACCCACCCCCTGTGAATTTTTACTCGACGTGCTCCCCTTTGTGCACAGGAGTATTACTTCCCACATGTATGCAGCAATACGACGTTAATTACTAAGGGCCCTATTTTGGCATACCTGCGCTTCATTGGTGGAATTATTTATTTATTTATTTTGATTCGGCTCCATGACCACCATCGGTAGTCTTGAAGCTATTTTAATAAACCATTTTATAAAATAGCTTCTGGTAGTAGATAAAAAAAGATAAAATGTCCATAAACCCCTAATCATTTTTTCCTTAAGTTTTTTCCTCACTTACTTCACTTTTTTCCTTTTCCCCTTCTCTCTCAACCTTATCTTCTCGATTGTACGTCTCCTCACAACTCGCCCACTGTCGCCCATCTCTCCTCTGCTTGTCACCGTTGCTATATATATCCCCCTTATGCCACTGTCGCCTTGTGTCGTGCTGCCAATCTGCCATCAGCCGTGGCCGCCTCCGTCTCTCCCCTCCTTGCCTTGCCCCAACATCATCTCGCACTGCATCGGCACCATGTCCGACGGATCGGATCACGGTTCTTGTGTTGAGCCCACATGATGCAGAGCGAGCCAAGCGAAGTTATTATCTTTGGCGTGCACTCTCTCTCTCTCTCTCTCTCTCTCTCTCTCTCTCTCTCTCTCTGCACTCCTCTAAGTCCGACTTGCACCAAATGTGCCCAGTGAATTTTATGGACGACACTTCTTCGTGAACTAAATCAAAATATAGTTGAAGACAACATAAAACACAAAACAGTTTTTCGGCCAGTCGAGCAAACATGAAAATGAATTTGTGATGGGGTTGACTTTGGCTGATCGTCTGATCTCCATGGGCATGGTTCCCAATACTCGCATGTGAGGACCAGGCAACCCCAAATTCGGTTTCTCTGTCTGTCCGTTGCAGTCCTGCAGAGTGCAGACGTAGACAGGGCCGTCCGAGGCAACCACAAGAATTGAAGGGCGAGAATAGTCGTGGCGTGCCAGCTGCAATGTACACACTCCATAAATAAACAAAATACAATTCTAAGGCTAATCTCAATGGGGAGTTTCACTACACGGTTTCCAAAATACCACATCAGCTGGAGTGGGATGAAACGAGAATGAAACTAACCTTCACAGTGCTTTGTTTCACTACACAGATTCCAAAGCTAACTAGATCATTTAATTGCAGCATATGCTTGTGCCATATGCGCCATATGCTTGGGATCATATGCGCCATATGCTTGTGTAGCCATTTGCAGAGAAAATAAAATACACGCAGTGCAAAGAACACATCAGATTGTTCAGCTCATACGATTGTTCAGTTCATATAACCAGTTCATACATTTGTTCACAAGATAGATAACTGCAGCACTCATGTCAAGAAAGAAGATAACTGCATCACTGCATATTACATAGTAAAGATTACAGAACTGGAACAAGATGATAACTGGAACAGCAAGAGGAGTTCACAAATGAACTGCATTGACATAGTTAAGTTCTGATAACTAGAACATTCAGATAACTTGAGAATTCACACTCCAACTAAGCTAGATATAGAGATGCACCGATAGCAAAAGATGACAGATAACTAGAGGTAGATTGACGATATCATTCCTGGAGGTAAATTGTCACTCTTGATAGTTGCTTTCACCCTGCAGTTTTTTTTTTTTTTTTAAAAAAAAAAAGTTCAGCATGAGCTCTCATATGCAGCAGTTTTCACAGCTCTCATATGCACTAGAAGGGAAACAACCAAAGAAGAGATTGAAAGCAAATTTACCATGAATTTGAGTCTTGTTGGTTTGGGAACATGGCCCCCCATCCTGCTGCTTGTGGTGCCTGTGGAGCATGCCCCCCCCCCCATCGATGCAGTGGCAGAAGGGGACCAAGTGCGAGCAGCTGAGGAGGGAGACGGCGCTGACGTACGTAGAAGCCGGCGCATCCGAGGAAATCGACGGCACCGGCGGCGGAGAAACCGGTGCCCGCGCAATCGATGAACCTCGAGATGGGGTTGGCGCCGAACGGATGCCTTCTTCAACCCTAGCCTCGCTCGGCGCGTCTTCCCTCCTCTCTGCCGGATGTGCGTCGCCGAGAATCACCGGCCGGCGCGGATCTATGGTGGACGACGGCGGATCCATGGAGGGCGGCGGATCGATGGAAAGTGGTGAAAATCGCGGCTACGCAAGCTGAAGTAGAGGCGGGTGGACGGGGTGCCGCGGGATAGGATGGTGATGTGATGCGCGGGAAAGAGGGCGGTTTGGAGCGCGGGAAGAGGCGATGGCGCGGGAAGGGAAGACCCATGGCTCCGCCGGCGCACGGATCGAGGATGATGAAACGCGAGCCCTCAATGCGCGTTTCACGCGTTTCACCCCAGGTTCCGAGAACTGGGAAACAGCGCTACCTCGTTTCACCGTGGTGAAACGTTTTCATTCTCTCTCCTCTCTATTTCATGCAGATTCTCTTTTTCTTTGAGTTGGCACCTATTAAATGCGCATGAAACGCCCAGTGAAACTCCCATGAGACTAGCTGTCAATACGTACTACTAGTTAAACAACTTTACTATTAATCACATCTATATAAAGTCATACTGATATTTTTTTGTATCAAATAAATATCATTGGATTAATTGTAAATATATTTTCGATAACGCATCTATTTGAAGACATAAATTTTGATATTTTTTCCTACAAAATAGATCACCATTAAGAAAAATGGACTACTCTTAAATTTAGTATTGTATTTTCTGGGGGACAGAGAGTACGTACAAGCTGCCACCGCGGCATGTCCTTTCCCTATTTGGAATCTTGGACACTATCTGCAGCTTTTAAGCTCGCGCGCGTGGGACGTAGGTGTTCCATAATTTAATTTCCTGGTGGTTAGAGACCGTGACAGCTATCTGGCTGAAGTGAACGGCACCGTGAACGTGAGGTGGTGAGGCTCAAAGGCAGCCATGGCCTGGCCAGTGGCCAACGAGCAGCTGGCGACTGCCCACCTATTCCTCCTCCCTCCCCGACCTCGCAACGGGCCGGCCGGGGCGGTGGCTCACCGATTGATCTCGAGAGCTACGTCGAGCAACATTTCGATCCCGAAATACAGGCATATGCCTGCTCGTGAAAGAAAACGACATTCCGATCCCGATCTGTCGTGATGATATTCTCGTGGTGGATTTGACGGCACGTACCAAGTAGGAGCAGCTAGGAGTAGCCTGGTTGGTTCATTGCAACTTGCAATTGCAAATATATGGTTTTGAAGGACTGTTTATTTTATGGTTTTGAAGGACTGTTTATTTTATGGTTTTGATTGAGCTACCAACACCATTTTGTATGGTTGGCAGTTGGTTTACGTAGCACTAGTAGTAGGCTGCTAGTAGAGCATGGGAGGGAGGCAGCTCACGTGCGAGCTTGATGGCTGGACAGCGGTCGCCAGCAGAGACTCGTACGGTCGTGGCAGTGCACGGACCTCACCTCATTGGATGCCGGCGATCGCAGTTGGTGCGCCGCGCGCAGCCCGGATCGCCGGGCATGGGGTCACTGGCGTACAGTAGCTCATGCATGTGCCTGCTTTCGCCTTTAACTTTCAGCTTGTCCAAATGACGGGGCTGCACACTGCACTGCGGCCAGCACAATTGCAACATTATTATTGCGGGGCCTTGTTTAGTTCCCAAATTTTGCCACCAAATTCACTATGAAAAAAAAAAATTCTCCATCACATCAAAATGTCGGACTTTGCGTGGAGTATTAAATGCATACGAAATCAAAACTAATTACGCAGTTTAGTTGTCTTTGAGACAAATCTTTTAAACCTAATTAAGAATATTTCACAAATACAAACGAAATGCTTTACAGTCGCTATACCAAGTTTGCACTCCCCAAATTGGGGGAACTAAATAAGGCCGTGCATTTGCTGCAGCAGCCGAGTTGAATCAAGATCCACAACAGGCTCCATCGGCAGCTTCGCAAGAAGCGGACACGAAAGTATGGGAATCCAATCCAAATTAACTGACTCCAACTCCAGCTCTCAGACTGTTTTGCATGATAATTTTAGCACTTTTGATATGATTAAAAACTTGGAAATTGCTAGGCAAAATTTGACTGTTAAACAAAATAATTTCTGTGCTTCCATAAGTGGAAAAGTTGGTGAGGAGTCTGACATTGAGAAAAATAGTGTTGAGGGTGAGGTGGATGAGCTAAATGTTTATGATGAATATGAGGATTTGGTGTTATCAAAATCTAGACAGAAAAGTTTTGAAAAGAGAAAAAGGAAGTTGGTAAAGTTTACTCCTAAGAGGGGTATGCAAGGCCAGGAAGCTCCTGGATTGCAAAGCTTGAGGGGCAAAGATGCACCCAAAAGCCTGAGAAAAGAAAAATTTTAGGAAAAAATGACAACAATTATGGGGTTGATCTGGAACTGTAGAGGTCTTAAGAAAAAAGGTGTTGCTACCTTTCTAAGCAATTTGATTTTTGAGAAAAAATTTGATTTCATTGGTTTACAAGAGACAATGGTGATTGACTGTCCTGATTCTTTGATTAAAAAGTTTGATCATGAACTAGATTTTCTTTGGCTGTCTAATCCTTCCAAGGGCAGATCTGGTGGCATTTTAGCTGGTGTGAGGATTGAGAGATTTGATGTAGGAAGTTTTAAACAAGGAGAATTTATGCTCCAAATGAACCTTTGGGATAAAAAGCTAAGTAGGAAATGGAACTTTTTGGTGGTTTATGGGGCTGCTCAGGAAGAGAATAAAATGAAATTCTTAGCAGAACTGTCTCATTTTTGTGCTACTAGTACTGAACCCCTTTTCATTGGTGGTGATTTCAATTTGATAAGATACTCTTTTGAAAAGAATAATTCTGATGAGGTGCATAGATGTACTCCTGTGTTTAACTCTTTAATACATTTTTATGAGCTTAAAGAAATTGTTATGTCTGGGGGGATCTTTACTTGGTCTAACAAACAAACCCCACCCACCCTGGAGAAGCTGGATAGAATTCTAGTTAATAAAGAATGGGAAATGTTTTTTCCTCAAACAATTGTGAGTAAGATGCCTAGGGAAGTGTCAGATCATAATCCTCTTATCATTTCTGCTGGTGTTTGTGAGAAATTACCTTTTATTCAATTTAAATTTGACCTGACTTGGTTGAGAAACCCTGACTTTTTTGTTCATGTTGAGAGAATCTGGAAATCTCCTTGTAGAGCTAAATCTGCTTTGGATAGGATATCACAAAAACTCAAGCTTATCAAGAAATTCTTCAAGGGCTGGGGTTTTAATTTACAAGGGGAGTTGAGAAAACAAAGAAGAGTGAACCAATGTGAGTTAACTAAGTTGGAAGATATTGAAGAGATCTGTATTCTAACACAAGAACAAAGTTGATAGAAAAGTGATGTTGCTTGGTGAAAATTTAAAAAGTCCGGAGTTGGAGGAATCTTATTGGTATGAAAGAAGTCATGAAAATTGGTTACTTAAGGGGGATAATACGCTTTTTTCCATATGTGTGCAAACGGTCGAAAGAGGAAAAATACTATTTTAAGCTTGGAAGATGAAGGTGTTTTGATAGAGGGGGATGAAAATATTCTTAAAACCGCTACTCGACTATTATTCGATTTGTTTGGTCCATCCACTGACTATGAAATTCAGATTGATAATGAGTTGTGGGATCAGATTCCCCAGGTTAGTCGTGAGGAAAATGAACTTTTATGTCAACCTTTTGGGGAGGCTGAGATAAAAAGTGCTCTTGACCAAATGGAAAAAAATAAAGTGGTCTGGTCCGAGATAGAATACCCATTGAATTCTACCAGGGGTGCTTTGGGAAATTGTTAAAAATGATGTAATTCGGTTGTTTGATGACTTTTATCACCAAAAGGTAGATGTCAGATTGAACTATGGGATAATTACTTTACCGCCAAAGGTCAATGATGCTTCAAAGATTACTCAAGTATAGACCTATTTGTCTATTAAATTGCTTATACAAGTTAATAACTAAGGTTTTGACAATCAGATTAGAAAGAGTAGCTGATGGTTTAATTCATAATACTCAAACTGCTTTTATGAAAAAGAGGAATATTATGACTGGTGTGATGTGTTTACATGAGATATTACATGAGACAAAAAGAAGAGGGGAGGTTGGAGTGGTATTGAAAATTGATTTCGAAAAAGCTTATGACAAAGTGAATTGGAAATTGTTTTTTACTTGTTTGGAGAAAAGGGGATTCCAAGAAAAGTGGTGTGGATGGATTAAACAAGTGGTATCGGGGGGACAGTAAGTGTGAAAATAAATAATACCATTGGGCCTTACATCAAAAGCTTTAGGGGAGTGAGACAAGGTGATCCATTATCACCAATTCTATTTAACTTTGTGGCTGATGTTTTAACTAGAATGACTTTTTAATGCTCGAGAATAAAGGGCTTGTTTATGGCTTAATAGATCATATCATTCCTAGGGGTGTTGCAATTTTACAATATGCCGATGATATCTGTTTTATGCCCGAAGAATGATTTTGGTAGTGCCAATCATATGAAATTCTTGTTATACTTATTTGAAATGCTTTTGGTTTGAAAATCAACTTCAATAAAAGTGAAATTTACATGATCAATGATGATGGTGAGATAGGGCTTAAATATGCTGATATGTTTAATTGTCAATTGGGATTGTTTCCTATAAAATATTTGGGTGTGCCTGTAAGTCCTAGCAGGCTGAAAGTTAGGACCGGTACCTTTGGCTGAAAAAGGGAAGAAAAGATTAGATGTATGGAAAGGTGGTCTTTTATCTTTAGCCGGAAGAAGCACTTTAATTACTTCTAGTCTGAATAATACCCCCATGTATCATATGTTGATTTATATGCTTCCTAAATCTACTATTGCTAGTATGGAGAAAGATAGGAGAACCTTTTTTGGCAAGGAGGCAGTACCAAGAAAAATATCATTTGGTAAAATGGGAAGTCATTTGCAAAAGCAAAAAGAAAGGGGTTTGGGGTTAAAGGACTTGAGAAATTTGAATGTAAGCTTGTTGTGTAAGTGGTGGTGGAGATTGGAAAATGAAAAGGGCCTTTGGCAAGAAATTGTTAAATACAAATATATGAGAAATACTAACATTCATGAGGTGTCTCATAAACTATATGATTCCCCAGTGTGGGCTGATCTGTTAAAAGTCAAAGATGTTTACTTAACAGGAAGAGGAGTTAAAATGGGAAGAGGAAATCTGACTAGATTTTGGGTTGATCCTTGGTTATATGAGGAACCTTTACAGAAAATTGCTCCCCGCTTGTTTTCATTAACAAATGAGAAAAACATTACTGTGGCTGAAGTGAAACATGGGGCTCGAATCACTTTTAGGAGATGGCTTTTTAAAGAGCTAAGAGATGAATGGAATGTTATTTTTAGCAATGCTATGAACTTTGTTTGTGAGGGACAAGATGATAAGGTGATCTGGTTATTAGGGGATAAGAAGGTTTTCTCTGTGAAATCTGTTTATGAAATTCTAACTAGAGCTAATAGTGGCCTGTACAATAAGAGGATTTGGAAAAGTAAAATTCCAGAGAAGGTCAAGATTTTCTTATGGTTGCTATCCATTGATGCTGTGCTCACAAAAGATGTTTTGCGCAAAAAGAATTGGGATGGTGATCCTTCATGTGCTTTTTGTGATGATGTGGAAACTTCCTCTCATTTATTCTTTCAATGTGCTGTAGCTAAAGTTATTTGGATGACTGTTGCAATTTGCCTGGGTGCTAACAATATTCCTGTGAACTTTGATCAGAGCTGGGAATGGTGTGATAGGTGGTTTAAGATAGGAGAAAGTTTTCATGCTTGGGGAATTGGGGCCATTTGCTGGGCCATTTGGAAGTGTCGTAATAAGGCTGTTTTCGATAAGAAATTGTTAAAAAGTCCGTTGGAAATAATATGCCATATCGTCTCTTTGATGAAATACTGGGCAGGTTTGTATGATGAGATGGATAAAGGGCAGCTCGAAGCTGGTGCTGATGCAATGTTGCAAGTGGCTAAGGACATGCTCGCAAGACAAACTGATCATCAAGCAAATAGGCTGCTGTTGCAAGCCAGTGAAGATGTTGAAGATAATGACGACTGAAGTGAATGATGGTGATGCTGTCTGATGGGAGTTGTGCTATCAGGTGGTTACAATTTGAAGCCGAAGTTTCCCAGGTGGCGCTCAGAGTTGGGAAGGAACGTTGCTGTTTTGATGCTAGTTTGTGTCTGCTACCGAACTATGCCTGTTTTTCTTTCATCAGTATGAACCTTTCGAGTCTGAGCCTGTGTGCTCCTTCTAGTTCTTAGTTGGCTGCTTAGGCGTCTTCGACCTAGGTTGGCTGGCTGTCTTCTAATTTCTGCTTCTGTAATCCTCTAAATACTGCTGTATTTCCGTTTTTGAATGAAAATGGAAATGGGGGTCCCGATTGAAAAAAAAAAAAACTCCAGCTCTCAGGGTCAGAAGAGATCCACAAAATTCGATTCAATGCAATGCACCGAACATTGAACAACCCGGACGTCTCTGCTTGGATATATAGTTGGATAAGGGGGAACTCGTCAGGTGTTCTGATCCTAATTAACCAGTGTTCGGCCATGTATGCCATTGCCTGTACGGGTACGGCTTTACGATGTGTCGATGTCTAGCCGTTCATGTTGCTCTCAGCGCCCGGTTCTGGCGCCAACAAACATGGGACGAACTGGGCTCGGCCGCTCCACGCTCCGGAGCCAAGCCTTGTTGAAGTTGGACGAACTGGACTTTGCATAGAAAGGTAGTTGCGTTGCAGTTCCTTCCTGTTTTCTTCCATGCCTTTGTGGGCTGCGGCGGCCTACTACGGTAGACGAACTAGGAGAAACCAGATTCCAGCAGCCCAGATAGCACGGGCCATTTGTATTGTTGGCCTCATTACATTTTTTAAATAGCATTTCCTCCATCTTTTTCCCCAAACTTTTGCACGATCAGCTCTATTTCAGTTTTTCACCCAAGTTACTACATACTACACCGTTGCTCCTGCTTTTGGTGGGGGAAGTGCAAAACCAATGGTGACGACGCGCCAGGTAAAATGACAAAACGTAGACCCATACTCCTCTCTGCTCCAAAATAAATGCATTACTGGAATACTGGATATACAATATACGATTGCATAGTTAGAAATGTATTTATTTTAGGACACAGGCGAGTTAACTAGAGGTGGTAGTTTTTTTTTTTTTTTTTTTTTTTTTTAGTTTAAGAGGCCGAGTCCCCTGTCTTAGCATTGCAAATACAGAGCGTTACGTCTGTCCAGGTAGCACTAGAGTACCAACGCTCAAACTAAAACCAGATTAAAGAACTTGCACCCCGCTAGAGTTTTCCAGGAAAACAACAGCATGATAACACCGTCTTTAGAGATCCGAGGACGAACTGCTTACTCTGTATTCACGTAATCCATGACGAACCATTTTTTCCCCAGGCCATGTGGTTCCTCCCCAAAGCCATCATCAAAGGCACGCTGGTAAATGAACTGGTCCCATTTGTTCTTCACCTGATTCACCAACCAATTCTGGCTGGTACTAGAGTTTTTTTTTTTTTTTTAGAAACCGGGCGGCATTAGATTTATTGATATAAAAGTTTACATGCATTTCTTACAAAGATATCCCTGATAAAAGCAAAATTACATCCAAGTCCTTGTAAGACTTTCCCGGTCATCTTCATCGCGGCCATCGGAGTCGCCCGCTGACGCGCCGTCCAACAAAGAGAGGAGCGCCATAACTGCAACCTGAAGCCGATTCCCAGCTCGACGAAGGAACTTCCGAAGAAGCAACATACATTTTCAACGCTACATCAGTCGGCACACCAAAAAAATCGATGCACACTTGGATCGTTGAACGCTCGAGCAATCCGTCATCGAGAGAGAGGAGATCCGTCGCCTCAAGATGAGTTGGCGACCTCCAAGCAACCAGCGACGAGAAGACCCCAAAAGGGAAACTCCAACCTGATTTCTCAAGGTAGGAGTAAACATACCTCACAGCTTCATCGCCAGAAGACACGGTGCCACCGCCGCAGCCGCTGGAGATGCTCGAGGGACAAAAGAACCGGTCGCTTGAACCCTAAGCCATTGTGATGAGCTGCGCCTCGCTTCACCGACGATGAAGCGAAGAACCCTAACCCTAACTAGCTAGAAAATACTCTAATAGGAGGGGATATATATACACCACCCACCGGATCCCTGACTCTCTAGGCTCACCGACGATAGAAAGGCCACCGGCGGAGAGGAGAGCCGGCGAATCCGGCGGCTTCATCACCAGAAGACACGGTGCCACCGCCGCAGCCACTGGAGATGCTCTGGAGGGACAAAAGAACCGGTCGCTTGAACCCTAGGCCATTGGGATGAGCTCGCCCTCGCTTCACCGACGATGAAGCGAAGAACCCTAACCCTAACTAGCTAGAAAATACTCTAATAGGAGGGGATATATATATACACCACCCACCGGATCCCTGACTCTCCAGGCTCACCGGCGATAGAAAGGCCACCGGCGGCGAGGAGAGCCGGCGAATCCGGCAGTGGGAGCAAGAATCACCTCGACCCGCCCTGTCTGAACCGTGCAAGAGGGGAAAACGAGATGCTTCGAGTCTCGAAAAGCGATAATTACCTAAGCGATCACTGGTATCAGAGGTGGTAGTTGCAAACCGAGCACAACTTCGTTGAGATTCTTCTGATAGAATGTGTCCATTCCGATTCAAGGCTCGGGCTGACTAATCAGCGAACGTTCGCCCGAAATAGAATGAGCGAACACTTTCGGGACATCCCGCAACTTTCCTTTTTTGGAAAAAAAATTCCACGACTTTCTTTTTTTGGAAAGTTTTTTATTTAGTAAAAAGAAAGAGAAAGTTACAAATCCATACGTAACTTTCGTCTATAACTTATATGTGTAACTTATAATCTAATTTATACCCATAACTTACGTGATCTAACTTAGAACGCATAACTTACATGGTCGAGACGTTGCAAAAGTTGAAATCTAACTTCGAACGCATAACTTACGTGATCTAACTTAAAACGTATGATTTAAGTGATCCAACACATTGCAAAGTTAGAAATCTAACTTAACACATTACTTAAAGGATCTAACTTAACGCATAATAAGAATGATAGCAGTATAGGAAAAAAAAAAAGTAAAAAGATAATCTTCTGAAAAACATATTCATGTGGGATCTAGTTTTATTAGTCTCGTCGCGTAGAATACATCTAAGACAAACGGAATTGAAAAGAATATACCATTCTGAAGTTATACCATTTATAAATAAATGCTTTACTTTTTTTGTATAACGTCATGCATGCAGCCATGTGGGGAGTGAGACAGAGCGGGAGTGACAACGAAGCTTGTAGATCGTTCGCTGGTAAAAAAAAACTAGTGAACGACCGTCATAATGGAACCCGTGTGGTTCTGTACATGCAAGACATTTGTTTGCTTGGCGAAGAATGCCGAGGCCCAAGATAAAAATTGGGCTCCAAGGTGACCGCGCGAGACTGGTCATGAGGAAACAAAGCTTGTTCCCTCAAAAAAAAAACGAGGAAACAAAGCTTCAATGCGTTTGTAGAGAGCCCGGCCTTTGCATCTGCGGAGCCTGGAGAAGATAAATTCGTTGGCGGTCCTTTTTCTATCCTTTACTTTTCTTTTTCGTTCACTTTTCTAAAGTCAAGATGTACAGTGGGAACTGGGTAAGAAAGACTGGCCCCTGAAGAAACAACTAGCATCCCCTATGAAGATTGAAGAAAAAAACAAACAGAAAAGTACTACAAAACGATGGACATCATCTACACCGTGTCTTTCCTCAAATACACCGTGAATCGCTGTTAGCTGCAGACTTGCAGAAATGCAGAGCGTCCACCGTGCCCAAGGACAGAGGACGTGTAATGGCGGTAGTATATGTGCAGTATGCAGTCTGTTACTCTTCTACTCATCTCTGCAGAGTCCTGTTTACTTTGGTAGGAGTATGTGTTCCAGTAGACTGATGTTGGCATGTTGATGTCAAAACCATGGTTAGTTTCGTCATCTTTGTCAGTTCATCATCCCGCAGCAGATCTCTGCCGCATTTGCATCAGATGCGTGTGAAGGCTGGTCTCCTGCACCTGACCAAAGATAAAACCATGTAACAATTAACCTACTATATCTTACATACAGTTTTTATAATTATATGGCGATCGCCCCTGTCATTGCATAGCAAGAACCAAAATATTCAGTTTTTACAGCACCTAGGTGGATCACATCTATCTTACATACAGTTCAAGTTTGTTGCTGCGAGATATGCACAATGCAGTGTCCATGGAAAATTCAGCACTTGAATCCGGGACGCCGGAGGCAAATAGATTCAATGGTTCGCTGTCAAATGGTCCAGAACTATGGACGGATTCCTACCAGAATTTGTCAGGTACCACGGTCCAGCCACAGCGCACAAGGAGCAAGCAATTCCAAAACATGATGGTATTGGTATGGCTGTATTGCAAGGCAAACTAAATCCATATGCAGACATGTACGGAGTACAATAATGATCAACAGCTCAAGACTGCTTTTCACGTACGAGTACGACGTACTATCCAACTGGAATAGCTGTACTGTAAGCCTATACGCTTAGGTGCAAACATGAATGTTCAAAAACATTCTTCTATCACTTGAATTTTTCAAAATGATGCACATCTATAATGATTAGTGAGTTTCGGTCAAAAAATAATTATTAATGAGTCCACAGATGTACTACTGCGCTGTAAAAGTTGAATTCAACTCAATCTAGAAAAATCCATGCACACACAAAAAAAAAGACAACTAAAGTGGTGTGCACTAGAAGACGAATTTCCTCTGGATTTGTCTTGTAGTGCTTTATTTTTGCATGATTTTTTTCTAGATTGATTTTTAGTCTTAACATTATCGACAATATTCATATATGGATGGATTATGGATGTGTATTGTTTATTTTTTCAAGGGATGAAATTATTTTTAATGAGTTCACATGTTTGCACCCTGTCTGTAGATTTGCAGTGCATGTTTTTTTTTAGTCAACTAGGGTCTGGAGTGCCAAGGTTTATTGAATTTAGATATCTAAGTGGGAACTAAAATGTGAATTATTAAGATGATAGGATAAATTGCGAAAGGTTATCAGCTTGGTCTGGTATAGAAGGTTTGACCTGACAGTAATCCAAAAATTACCTGCAGTTTTGCTGCCGTTGCTAAGAGCTCTCTGCATTGATCAAGGGCGACGTTTTCCTGTCTTGCCATAACCGAAAGTTCAGAAACCAAAGATGTCCTATCTTTGACCTGGCAAGCATGCATGTCCTAGCATCAGTAAGAGCAGCAAGGACGTCGCATTCCCATCTTACACCAAACAATGTACTACTAATAAACATTTTACAATTGTTCTTTTAAACAGAATAGTTTACAATGATTTTAATGTTCCAAATTATCAGAGTAATACATTGTGGAAGAACTGAAAACTAAAATCTAACCTTTGATTGCACGTAGTCAATAGAGGAACTTAAAGCTTGCATAACATCAACGGCTGAGCTTATAGCATTCCTAACTGCAATTCCGTCAGCCTGTTGATGCAATGGCAGTGTCAGTATATCCTAGAGACAATAAAGAACTTTCTTGAGTTCAAGATGAGGTAACTGGAAATCCAGAAACTATTTTGTTTACCACACACCTGTGCTCCTGATGTAACTGGAAGGCGAAGCGTGGTTGCTTTAAGAGCCTCCGTTGCCTCAACCAATGTATCACTGCATTCTTCTTCTAGTACAGGCCATTGCTCAAGGTAACCAATCTGAATCATAATAATAGTATGGTCAATAAAACGAAATATGGGGAAAACAAGGCTGCATGGCATAAGGTTTCCACATATATCCATTTAATATCTATTTTATTTTATTTTTACCTTAAAACTCCTATGGGTTCTTCAATCCTATCCTAATAAACAGGTAAAAAAACAAAAATAAAATGACTAGTTTGGGAACATGTGCACCTGCTCTGTTAGAATGGCATACAACTTCACTTCTAGCTGCAGTTGTCGCACATTGGTTCTTGTTATTGTTAGAGCATCCCGCAGTGTCAAGATAGTTTTCCAAACACCGTAAAGAATACTCTGCTTGTATGAGAGGAGAAAAGGTATCATGTCAGTTGAACGCTGATATAGAAAATTTACCTACAAAAACTTTTTTTAAAAAATATACTTCAAGTACAAAAATATCAGTGTTCATAAATAGTAGGCACATTGTCTGGTTATATTACGCAAAAAAAAATTAAAACATAATTTGCATCACTAAACCAAGCATTGATCAAACATCAAGTGCTGTATGGTTTTCCAGTAGAATGATTTCTGCTTGTGCAACAACCTTATAAGGTTGTTATATAAGATTTCTGCAGTAGAAAAGGAACATAAATACATAATAATCAACACATAAAGGTTGCCAGCATTACCTCAACACCATTTTTATGGGACAGCGTCTCTTCTGATTGCGCATTCACGAAGCGCCACTGCAGATACCTACTGCTCAGCAGACGAAGCTGATGTATATCTTCAATCTGGCCTGCACTCTTCTTCCCTTTCCGCGCATCAACGATGTAGCTAAAAACAGGCTGTTCAACAGCTGAAGACGCACATTTTGATTGGCAACAAGGTGCTGACGGCCTCGTCCGCGACGGGCTCTGGCAGGACCTGGAACTGGAATAAGCAGCTGACAACAAGCCCTGTCCCGGCGACGACGACGACCGGCGCAGAACTGGAACTGGCGAAGAAATGGGCTTGCTCGGCCGACATCGACAAGTTGATCTCGAGCTTTCCGACGTCTGTGAAGAGGGGTCGTCGCTGCTGGATTCTGCCTTATCTTTCCTTCTCCGGTGAACAATCTTTGGAGAACGTCCTGCTGAAGCATCTGACGAAAAGACTGACCTGCTGCTGGCCTTTTCAGCAGGAGCAGGAGCGCTTGTGGAAGCAGAGAGATCAGCAGAGCTCCGGCCACGGCCTGTCATCATCATCCTCGGCCACCAGTGTTTGACGGCGACACTGTTGGCAGGGGACGCCGATGGCCGAGCATTCTCACATTGGTCGCCGGCGTTGTTGGTGCTCGCTCTACGAGGACTCCTCTTCCTCTCGGCCACGGCCACAGCTCCTGCTGGCCTCGGTTTGGCCTGCTCGGAAGGCAGGCCCTGCACCAGCCTGTCTACCTTACTCGCAGGGGATGATTGCTGCACGGGAGGCGAGCTCCGCGATGCCGACGCCGATGCCCAGAGTTGAGTGGAGGCCTTGTTGGCATTCCTTGCGCGGGGAGGGGTGCTGCTGCGTCCATCGGCGGCAGACGCAGACCTTGAGGCCGCGGTGGAGGGCGGCATCGGCCGAGACGACGACGGGGCAGGCGAAGGCGAAGGCGCGGCAGCGGCAGCGGCAGGCCTTGCTCGGTCGGCCGACCGCGCTCTGCTGCTGCACGTTGCCGAGACGCCGCCGCCGTCTGCCGCAGCAGAGGCGCGGCTGCCGGGGCTCGGAGAAGTGCACCGCCTTGCTGCTGCGGGGGAGGCAGCCGGCGTCGGCGCGGGAGCCGGTGGCGCGACGGGCTTGAATCGGGAAGGGCTCTCTGTTCTCCGACCGGCATTGTTCTTCTCGGACGGCGCCAGCGGCCGCCGCGGCGCGCCATTGGTCGCAGCACCAGCAGCAGACGTCCTCCGCTCACGCTCAGCCTTCTTCACGGCTTCCATGAAGACGACGACGACGAAGATGAATAGCCACGCCCGCGCGCCCCGAGAGGCACCACCCACATCGGTGTGGTGTGGCTGTGGCTCTCATCAAGTTATGTTACGCGGATCTACCACCCCACCGGAGAAGAGACAAAGACACGGCCGGCGGATCCAACCACCGGGATGATAATCAGCCGAGATAGAAGCTACCATTAACCACCATCTGGGACTAGAGAGTAGAGAACAAACAAACAAAACCCAGTCGTCCCCCACCGTACCACGTCGCGAACGGGGGGCCAAGGGCATGCAGCTGGACGACGACGGCGCACGCTGGCCAGTGGCCACCGGCAGCCGGTGCATGCATGCCCGTTGCCCGATGGTGACAGGCGAGTGCCGCGGTCACGCGCGCGTTCGGTTGTGAGAATGCCTCTTCCTCCGGGTTTGTTGCTACTTGTAACTAACGATCGAGTCGCTGTCGTCACGGGACGGGGATCCTGCCATTGCCGTCATGCCATGGACAGGACAGGTCGGGAACGGCCGGCGGTCCCCTGGGGGGAGAAAGCTCTCTTCCGGCCGGTTTGTTGCCACTATAAACGCAGCGTGGGGACGGACATGCACTGCTGTGAATTCCCCGTGACTGAAGAAGAAGTACTGCTAGCTCGGATGGAATCAAGCGACCGGCTCGTTTTTGGATCTCAACTCTGAAGCGACTAATGTGTAGGATGCACACGTACCACGGCGAAGCGAATGAAAGGCCCAACCAATCGCTCGCACGCACGGAAAGGGACGCTTGACTTGGGCGCAAAGGATTCACCGCAAAGGCGCCGTACGGTACGGCTCGGTTACAGGGTTAGCACAGCGCAGCGCGACGAGGACGACGCCATGCCAAGCGAGGAACACGTCATCGGTCGGCATCCCCAAAATGTGCCGTCTCTTTCTTTTCCTTTTTTTTTTCTTGGGGTGGAAAACAATGGACGAGACGGTTTGAAAGGCACGAGGCTTACCTTAGCAGAAGGCAGCACGCACGGAGGATGGGATGGGCTGGCATGGCCGTGGTGGTCGCCGCCGTCTGGTCGTCCACCTCGTGGGAGCGGTCCGAGGCCAGTGGGGGCCGGGCAGGACGCCCGTGCTGTGGCTGTGGCGTGCGGCGAACTCCTGCGCTGCAGGTGTTTTCTTCTGTTGCAGCAGCGAATCAGCGGTTGCCGATTGGAGCAGAGCTGCTGCAGAGGTTACCGCACGTTCGCGCGGAACGGCCAGGGTATGAGCTATCTTTTACTTTGGCTTCAAACTAACTTTCCCAAAAGTACCAAAAAAAAAAACCGTCTGTTTTGATCAAGCAAGAGGTTGTGAGTTACAATACTCACAATTATTTGAGTGTAAAATGTAGGGTCTTATTCTATCCGTTATCCATTGATGATAAGGTGGGAAAGAGATTATGAATTATGACCCTATTTGGATCAAGGGCTAGAGTTAGTTTGAGTCAAACTAGCTCAAAAATATCCAAAAAAAAAAAGGCTAGAGCTATATTTTGCAACTAGCTCACTTTTTTTTTAAAAAAAAAACTAGCCTTGCAAATGGGTGATTATTTGAGCTAGTTGTGATTGGACCCACTGAAAAATTATTCTTTTTGCTAGAGCTAGAGCTAGGAATGATTACAAAAGTGCATTTATTATTAAACTAGCCCTGGGATCCAAATATCTTTTTGGCTAGAGCTAGTTTGAAACTAACTCTGTTAACCTCTAGCCTTTAGTCAAGTTAGAGTGATCCAAAGAAAGCCTATGTTGTTTGGTTGGAGACCTCCACTCTAGGCAGCTCTAAAAATTAGATGCCTACTGTAAGGTTTATGCCTGGCCAAACAACTTTCTCTAGTCAACAAGAGGTAGACGGATACAGCTGATTAATTTGGTCCGTGTCAGAAAATTATTTACTGTCGATCAAGATTTTTTTTACCGACCAACATAAGAAGAAATATAGACTAGTAAAATGGCACGGTACATTTTTTTAGTACCGTCGATCAAGATTTTTTTATCTACAATTATTTCTCTCGTACATAATACTTTTCACAATTTTTGTTTGTTACAAATTTTTGAAAGAATCGAAATGCCTAGAGGGAGTGAATAGGTGTAATCTAAAATCCACAAACTATTGCAGCGAGTTAAATGATTGGCATCGGAATTTCCAATCCCAAAAGGAATTATTGACTTGTTCAAAAATTCCGATGAGAACCGAATTTGCAAATCTCAAAGAGTAGTGAACTAACTAAATCAAATTCACCACACTTGTTCAGTAGTAGTACTAATTTACTTTCATGCCTTTTTCTTACACCACCACCTACACACAATACATATCACGTCACCACAACAAAAAATACAATCATAAGTCAGAATTGACGAGGATATCACTCCATGCAAATAAAACCGAGGAGATGAGGAGGACCAACGTGAACAAGTTGGAGTCATGCTGCTCAGATTCTCTTGCCTCGAAGAAAACGGGCCATGGCCCATGGGCAAACGTTGCCATAGTGTACGGCCCATCAGATTCTTTTTGACGGGGTCACGGTGTCGGCCCAAGCCCAACAACTCCAATGCTTGCATTTCTTATCTCACGTCCACATCGGAAATTCCTTCACGCCTCGCCCTCTCCTCTCCGCCCCCGACCAGGATCGTCGTCGCCTCGCCCGACTCCGGCGATCTCCTCCACCGCCGCCGCCGCCCGCGGTCCGACCGAGATGGGGAGCACTTCCTCTATGCTCACCCAATACGACATCGAGGAGGTCCAGGACCATTGTGACCACGCATGTGAGTCGCTCTGACGCCTAATCCGCTCCCCTGATCTGATCTGGTAGTCTCGTCTGATCTAATCTGACGCGCCGCGCCGCGGCCATGGACGCTAGTCTCGCAGCAGGAGATCGTGTCTCTGTACCACCGCTTCTGCCAGCTCGACCGCAACGGAGGTGGCTTCGTCTCCGCTGACGAGTTCATGTCGGTCCCTGAGTTCGCCGTAAATCCCCTGTCCCAGGTACGGCACCCCCACCTGCCGCTCAACTCGCCACTCTCCTCCATTCCGACATCATCCTCGGATTTGTGGAGAGGGTTTTGGCTGGAACCAAGTGAATTGTGTCATTGTTGTTCCCTGATTTCTTTTAGAAAAGTTTGTTGTTCCCTGATAATTAGCAATTGAAGGTTGCTTTGTTCTACATCAGAGGCTTCTGAGGATGCTGGATGGGCTCAACTTCAAGGAGTTTGTAGCATTTTTGTCGGCTTTTAGCCCCCGCACAAGCCCGCAGCAAAAGATTGAATGTAGGTTATTAATATTCTCCATTATTTGTCAATATGTAGTGTGGATCTTCTTTCAAATCCTTTTTTTGTGTCTGATAATGCTGTTCTCTCCAGTTATTTTCAAGGTTTATGATACTGACTGCAACGGGAAGGTTGCTTTTGATGACATCTTGAGCATCTTGCGGGATCTTACTGGTTCATTTATGACAGAGGAACAGAGACAGGTTTGTACTCTGGATTTCTGGTTCCTTCCTGTGCTATCACACGATAGCTTTAGTCTTTTCTGGATATGCTCACCTGAAGGCACTTATTGTGTATTACAGAAAGTCTTGACTCATGTGTTAGAAGAAGCTGGGTACACAAAAGATTCACATTTCACACTCCCAGACTTTATGAAGGTAAGCTTAATTTACTCAGTCATAAATGTGTTATCGCCATTCATAATCTACTTTGGACATTAAAAAAAAAAAACTTTCTGGGTATCCGAAGTTACTATATCATTTTGACTGATTTAACAAAGTATGCTCATAAGTTTATGGCAGTTACAAAACTAAATCTAGCTGTGATACTATTCCTTACACTCGGTTATCCACACCAAGTGTTGGCAACTTAGCAAGTATTGGAACTCATGTTGTTTCAAATCTGTTATTCAAGGAGTGGTTTTTCTGTGGAAGAGCTTTACTATTTGTAAAGCTGTCAAAAAGTCATTATAACAGTCTACAAAGTACATATTTAAACTTTAGGAGGGTTCAGAATATTTTCTGAATAAAAATCTGAATGTTGGATTGTTGGTACTTTTTTCTATCGAATACACGCTGATGGCTTCCAATGTAACATATATACACTGTCAGAAAAAGTGACAGTTACCTTCTCAAATGTACATTTTTCAGACAACGTTGAACTCTTCTGATCCATTTGTTGCTGCTTGCATGCTTTTTTTTATTAGTTGCTGCTTGCATACCTTTTTTTTATAAAAGGAACGAAATAGTTTTCTTATGGCCTCTCCTGTCTGCAAATACCTTTACAACCAAATTGAGGCATTATCATCTGCCACATGCTATTGTCCATTAGCTTACCTTGGCCAAATATTCACAACACATGCACAATTGCACATTATGCATTGTTATGCAGTAAATCAAACAATCAACAGTGTGTATGACCATATGATATGGATAGTCCAAACGTATTTTTTTTTGACCAGGAAAAACTGTGGGGGAGATCCCCACAGTACAGATCATTTTTCATTTATAAAAGGGTAAAGAGTTCATACATACATCGATTAACTGAAGGAATCTAGCCACACACAGAAGGATGATTGCAGATCATCTCTAAATCTAATTGACTGAAGAATACATTGAAATTTAAAATTACAAAGCCATGAACTTGGAGTCAGGTCACGCCGCTGAAACACCTTGTCATTTCTTTGCTTCCATAGCTCCCAAGCCGCTATCATCACTGCCTCCACAAAGCAGGGAGTATTGCTAACCATTCTGGCCTGATTCACTCTGTCTAGCAATGCAATTTTCAAGTCCCAATTGATGCCAATACGCTGCCAGCATTGCTTGTTATATTCTGAAATACATGAAGCAATTATTCGTTGCAAACACAATTTCTTTGTTTTCATATACCTTAGAAATTCTATGATATTCACTTATAAAAGTTATGATGCATCAATGTAACCACCACACATCTGTATTGCACTATTTCAGCTGGAAGGAAGCACCATTTTTTTCCTTGACAAACTTGGTATTTGTTTTCAGATTATTGGCAGTTCTGAGCTCAAGATGGAGGTTGAAGTTCCAATTGACTAAAAACCTAATAAGTGTCATCTAGTTGTACTGTGATGCTGTTGCCCAGACTGTATGTTCATTTATGTTAAATTAAGTTGATGGTATATTTATATCCTTGTAACTCAAATCATGATCAGAGATGTAATTAAGGAAACATATGTATCTGCTATTTGGCGGTTTAGTTGACTCACACTTGTGCTCCTTAACGCTTGTTATACGCCATTTGATCTTCCACATACCCTTACTGATGTTAAGGTTCACTACTCGACCAAATATGTCAAAAATAATCAGATGTTCAAGGCATCAGTGAATTTAGGTTCTTAATACTTCTATATAGTATAATACTAGTTAGTACTCCCTCCATTCCAAATTGTAAGTCATTCTGGCTTTTCTAGATACATAGATGTTGCTATGCAACTAGATGTACATTATATCTAGATACAGAGTAAAATTTATGTATCTAGAAAATGCAAACCAACTTACAATTTGGAATGGAGTGAGTCTTTTGGAAAAGGGCATATGTTGTATCGTTTATTGTTAGGATTGTTTTTTTTATTCTAGATTATCTTGTGCCAAACAAAAGATAGAAACATGGTGAACATTTCAGGTAACTTGGAAGACTCTATTCATTTGACCAGGATGATTGATCCGCAAGGATCTCCCTGGTTGCTTATTATCAAACATGCAAGGCAGCATGAGTCAATAATATCGAGTTGCATTTGTGTCTGTCATGGCCTACTTGAGGAAACCCTAAAAATGGTACTCTCATCAAGAAAAACAGCTAGATTCTAGATGGGGAGATTGTTTTTTCGATAATTTAGTTTGATAAAAAAAAGTTCAGATGGTTCAAGAAAAGAAATCAGATAACTTCCAGGTCCACATCCCAAAATAAATCGCACCTTCCTGTCTTTCTCTCTTAAGATGAGGCGTCCAATGTTTCGTCTATTAATAGACATTATCCTGACTACCTGCAAGCTCTTCCTCCCATGCAGGAAGGGAAGGCAGAGCCATTGCAGATCAGCTAAGGAAGATCGTTAGCTCATTGGTGCCAATCTTGGTGAGTTTGCTGTAACTACTGTGATTTCTTTATAACTTTTCCAAGCTATGCCCAATCATTGGAAATTATGACCTCAAACAATTTGTATTTAGTTGTTGACAAAATCTCTTTATTTTTTGTTGAAACTGATCACACAATCTTTTTCTAATAGCGTTGACATACAATCTCTATATCGTAATTTGTAGTTAGCATGGGCTCTAACTTTTGCATGTTGCGGTCCTTCACGTTCTTGGCAGCACCATTTCATCTCAGATTATTACCATTTTCATTTGCTTGCTTGAGATGGGCTTAATTGTGCATTTATAAAATTATATCTTGACCCACTATGTTGTTTGGTTGTTCTACATAGTTTCTGAGTTAGTTTTATATTGGTGGGTTGGTTTGCTGGCTAAAATGCTCAATGATGCTGTTAGTGAACAAAACTTAGACCATGAGATTTCATTATATGGGCAAGTAGTTCAACCTGACCAGTTGGTTTTTCCCTTCTGAATTCTGCTTTATTGATTTCATTTTCCCTTGTAAAATAAATTATGAGAATCAAACATGCTGCTGTTGTAATCCATTTTTCTGCTTGTCATGGAAGGATAATGTAAAAGATTTTTTCTTGAACGTGCAGGAGAGCTTCACATCATTATATTAAATAGAAAAAGGGGTGGCTTTAAGATGACTCATGCAAACCTGTTAGGGCATGGTTCTTACAAGAGTGCTTGTCGGAAAAACAGAACTGCGACCAGTGTCCTATAGGAACCACAACCTGGCCTCATCCCTAAAATTCACACACCTGGTGTCTAATCAACGGTGAAGTTTGTAGTTTGTAAATTATGAGTATCACAGGAATAACTGCATGCAAAACATTAAAATGATGATATATTGAAGTAAGAGTAAAGATAAACTGGAAAGTGGGATCAAGATTAGGGCTTACATATATGTTGAATTGGCATATTTGTTTCCATGCATGGCTTGTGATGTTTAGCATTTGTAGTGATTTTAGAAGTCGTAGTGACAATAGGTTTCAAGCTTCAAGAAATGTTATGTTGGAAATATTGCCAAACTTTTGTGGCTCCATTGAAATGTAAATAATATGTGGCCATCTAAGGAGGTTAGTTGAAGAAATGAAATGCTTGTGGCTCAGGACTGTTGTGGCTATGGACTTAAAGTGACAATTTCTTGAGAAACTTAAAAGTTGCAACACACTGCATGAGATACTGAACAAGGGGTGGGGTATATAAGATACGTATTACCTGTATAACGAGGGCAATGACGCGGTAGGCATCTAGAATAAAATTTTCTGAAAGATCTTTGTTCTACATCTCTGCTCATATGTGCAGTTATCAACTACTAAGGATAATACATATGTCTAATTATGACATATTCTAGTGCCTGTTTGTTGAGAATATTGATTTAATAAGCTCCTTGTAAGCAGTCGTGCTTAGGATTAGTCAACTCATCTTTTTATCCTAGTTTCCTGGTGAAGGCATGCATAGGATTAGTCAACTCCTCTTTTATCCTAGTTTTTTGGTCGTGCATCTTTCAGAACACTGATCAATGTATATTTAAATAGTACAGATCTGACAGATGGATTGAGATTTTCATCTTAAGACAAATGACAAACATTGAATATCAATCAGAGCCTATTACCAAGATGGAAGAAAACGATACTATTCAGTTACAGAGAGCAATATTCGCCCAGTACATTATGATGAAAAAGTTATTCATGGAGTTAGAAGTGGAAAGAGAAGCTTCAGCAACTGCTGCAAGCGCGGCCATGTCAATGATTCGAAAAACTTCAAAAAGAGAAGGATGCAGAGAGAATGGAAGCATGGCAGTACAAGAGAATAGCTGAGGAAAAGATCAACCACACTAACAGAGCACTAGAGATTCTAAAGGAGGTCATGGAACTGAAAGAATTGGAGATATCCTATCTGAGGAACCAACTGCAGGTGTATAAACACAAGCTATTGGATGCTGGTATTGATGATTGTGACATTGCAGATGAGACAATAGATAGTGATAAGTCTTTGTTTGTAAGCAAAAACATGGAGAATCTTTGTCATAAAATCAAAAGAAACCCTCTCTGCCAACTTTGCAGTTGAATAAACTATATACTGATATGGACATCAAGAAAAATGGTGGAGTACAATCAGCAAGGAGCAGGCTGAACGATGACTGTTGGGAGCAGATTTCAAGAAATGTTATGGCTTTCTGAGCCCAAGGAAAGCTTCTCAACAGATTTGAACGGTACAGAAAAGCATGGTGAAGAACCACATTCTCCAAGCAGTGGTGTTTTATGTGACTCTCAGACTTCGGATGAGCCTCCCTGTTCTTCCTCGTTCTCAGTGGCGAGTCATCAGGCAGATATATGTACTGATGGAGCAGTTCAGGCCAGGGAAAATATGGAATGCACAGTCAACCATGATCAACTCGAGGATTCTGTGTAGGTGACTCTCGGACTTTGGATGAGCCTCCGTGTTCTTCCTCGCTCTCAGTGGTGAATTATCAGGCAGATATATGCAATGATGGAGCAGTTCAGGCCAGGGAAGATATGGAATGCGCAGTAAACCATGGTCAACTCAATGATTCTTGTGTACGTGACTCTCAGACTTTGGATGAGCCTCCATGTTCTTCCTCGCTCTCAGTGGTGAGTCATCATGCAGATATATGCAGTGATGGAGCGGTTCAGGCCAGGGAAGATATGGAATGCACAGTAAATCATGATAAACTCAAGGATTCTTGTGTAGGTACTGAAATGGGTGAACTAGTAGTTCATCCTTTAAGTGAAGTTGATCCACACCAAATTCCAGAAACAAGCAATACGACAACTGATTCCTCGTGTACTGAAAGTGAAATAATGACAGAGGAATCTCAACTGTCTCCCACGATTGTTACCAAAGGGCGAGGGCCACGAATCTGTCCAGGTTTGCTGCAACAAGAAAAGTTGGATCGATGAATAATGTTGATAGACATGTCCGTCGAGGCTCCGGAACTTACACACCAGCTGGAACTAACACACCACGAGCTGGTGTTGAGAGAACCAGATCAAGGCTGAAGCGTGTGCAGAGTGCAAAGATGGTGGAGCTAAGTGACCCTAGGAATAGCAAGGAACAGATCATAATGCTGAAGGAGGTATATGAGCAGCTTGGTATGATAGAATCACATATGAGACCTTCTGGTTCCCAGGAAAGCCCCGAAATGACACGTCATTAAGATTCTGTGATGGAGGTATTTCTTTTAAGCCTACTTTATGGATATATCTAAGTGCAATATCTTCAACCATTAATGTTTTTTTCATCACTAAACGAATTAAGTTGATCATCATATTTTGATCATTAAACGAACTAATACAACAATATTTGTCACTGAGTATGAGCATAAACTATTTCAGTGATCCTAGCATCTCTGCTGCACTGCTGCTTTTGACAATGTAGACATCACTAGCTGAAGTAAAATGATTCAGATCATGTTCTCTTCTAGTAAAATTGTATGTTGATTGCCACTGCTTCATCTTTCTGTGCCCATGTAGAACAAAACAAAAAATAGAAGAGAAATAAGACATGAAGTATAAGCATGGAGATAATTCTCTGCCTATTATTAATTTATATTAACTTTTGCAGTGGCATTTGCTTTCCTTTTCCTCTAATAATGCAAAAACTTGTGCAACAGGCAGCTCTCTCCTTCTCCATATAGACTGAAGCATGTCTTGAGGCTATGTGCCACAAATCCAGTGTTGGGAATTAGATGTACAAGATTGGGTGTTTGGTTGCCAACCACATTTAGCCACACCACGCTGTGGGAGCGCCGAAGCTGAGGTGGTAAATCAAACGCCACAGATGTGGTGAGATTCTACTGCGAACCAGAGAAAAAGGCAGCTCTGTGGTGGCGCTGTGGTGGGCAACTAAACGTACATGCTTCACATTTTTTAAGGACAAAATGAAGAAGATTGACAGGCCTTTCTAATTAGACATCTCCATCAACACAGCACAGCGAAAACTGGGGTACTTGGTGTGTATATATTGTATATGTAAGACATGTATATTGTATATGTATGGTAGTTCGTGCATACTGTGGGTGTGGCCTGCAGTTGTACCAGTTATGTATGTTCATGAAGCCAAGTAGACCAGCAAAGACAGGAGGCTATGCTGCATGCAACTTTGCTTCATTTAGGTTTCATTTGCAGAAACCGGCATCACTCATGCTCCTGGCTGTAAAGAAGGGTTTTTTGACAACCAGTTAGATCTGTGTCTTGACAAATCAGAGCACCTGGAGGCATTCAAAAAATTCCAAAGGAAAAAAAAAGCGCCCAAGAGACCACCCAACAATGTCAGCACGACAGCATTCCCAAGGAACATTACTTAAACTTCTATGTGGGTTCGAGGAATATTGGAATCAGATCGGTTATTTCAGCTGGCTTTGTCACTGCCTCTAAACCTCAGAATTTCTATGCGTGGCCTAACCACTTGCACAAGGTAGCTAGCCCACGCTGTCTGGAAGGCAGCATCGGTGCAATCCAAAAAGCCCAACAATGTAGGCACCAAGCTGGAGCATTACTATGAACAACGAAAATGCTTTGTCTTCATTCGATTTATATACCTGGTCAATTGCTGGCTTTGCCTCCAACACCAAGCTGGTCCTCGAATTCTTCAGGCACATCCCAAAGTGTCCATTTCGATTAGTGTTTCTTGTGGACAACGGACAGACAAAAAGTGCGACCCAGGCAGCCAGGCTCCAGGGGCGAATCGTAGCCGAGTATTAGATAGGTCATTTGTATAGGTTATTTGTGAAGGCGTACAAAAAACATGCTTCCTCTTAGTTAAAAAGAAAAAAGAGTTTGAATCCATGTATATAATATAGTACATAACAAGGCAAAAAATGAATTAGATTGGACTGGATTCCTCACATGGCGATTGACCCAATTTTGTTTAGCCTGTAGATCACCTAAAAAACTGTCAGAAAAAAAAAATCATGAGATCAGTTGACTGGCTCTGTTAAATTTGTATGGTCCGTCCACGAGTGATGGAATTGAAGTACAGCTGCCCGCGGTTGTATCGTGTGTGATGGGCACGGCACACCTCATGAGTGATGCCACGATGCTTGTATGCAACGCGAGTGATGGATGACACGATGCTTTGTATGCAACGCTCATGTCTTGGGCAGCTGGTCGGTGAGACTGTCGGCCTTGTTCGATTCAACTTATCAGCCTAATTTATGAGTCATGATACAACGTTTTTCTCTCTTATATAGCCTGACTTAAAGAACCACCAACCGCGAACCGGCAAGACTTGTTACAGCTATGGAGAACAGGTGGGTGGTGACATGCTGTGAGGCATGGCCAAGAATTGGCCATAGATCCGCCGAGCTATCAATTACAGGCAACGCATGTACTCTGGATCTGTCGGATTTCGACAGTTTAGTAGTGTTCGATACTTCGATTCAACGGGGACCAAATCGACTGACATGGGTTGGCACTCTTTTCCTTTATTCGTCTACATAGAAATCACAACAAAGTTGTTGCCGTCCTTTCGAAAAAAATCGACCGATATCATGGGTTATGCTTAACATCATAATGATGATTCTGGCGATGATGGGGCACCATGAATGAAGACTCGAAGATATAGCAACGGTTATGCTCCATCAAGACCACGAGTGTGTAGTATTGACTCACTCACTGTCAGGTACCCGGAATTAGAACAGGTCCAGGACGACGGCTGCTCTGCTTTGATGTCAAAATCTGCAGGCCAGCCAAATTGCTGCGTTGAAGCCGCCATAGGCCATACAGTTAGGAGCATGGCTGTTCGCTTGTAGTTGCCGCAGGACCAAATTGAATATTTCTGGTGCTAGTTAGGGCCGGGATCACAACTGTTTATACTATAATTTTGACGGCGAAAATTCTGTTGGGGGTTATCGGATCTGTCATAAAGCTGTGCCCAACTGCCCATCCTGTCGCAAGAAAATGGTCGCTGCATATTTATTGGCTTAGCTTAGAATGTTTATGGAATCAGAAGGACAAGCAAATGTTTTTTCCCCTCATTTTTCCTCATCTGCATTTAAGTTTTCAGCTAGTGAATAGAAAAAAGTTCTCCTATAAACAGAGGAGACAGATTTTGACCACAGAAAGAGATGACTAGGAATAGGTCTGCCAAACCTGAAATGTAGAATCTCTTCTATAATCTCTAATGGTGCGCTCCCAAGGTCCACTGAGGCTGCTACACGCTAGTGATATCAGCACTTGCTCTTGGTCAACTCCTGTTGAACAGCACTAAAAAACAAACAAACAAACAAAAAAGGCTCTCCAGGATCTCACGCGAAAATTGCAAGTGACCTGGGTGCATATATTTTTTTTCCACGCTATCTTCATCACTTACATGTACTGTATGTACGAGCAAAACAGGAGAAGAAAGAGGAAGGACCTGTTTGGAATAGAGTATTTTCATAGGAAAAGTAGAAGAAAAAAAAACAGAAAAGTTTTTTTGGAAAAATATTTAGTGCAAACAATATACTGTGCAATCGTGAAAATCATTTGCAAAACACTACTCGGAGTTTTCAAATAATTTAAAACTTTGCACCCAATAGTGCATCTATAGATGCACATTATCATAAAATTTTAGTTTCAAACTCGATTGCAAATTCATGTGAAAATAACAATTTCATTGTCGCATATGCACTAGAGGACAAAATTGTGTTTGTCCTCTAGTGCATATGTAAGTCAATTTTATTATTTTCATATGAATTTTTATAAAAACAAGTTTGAATCCTAAATTTTATGACAATGTCCATCTATAGATTAACTATTGGTAATGCATAGGTTCAATTTTTTTAAAAAAAACTCCTAAGCAAAGTTCTAGTGAGATTTTCATTGATTGCACTGAGAACATGCACCGAATATTTTGCCAAATTATTTGGACATGGAACGCAGTTGCAGGCTTCTTATTTCGAATGAAAAACAAAAAATCCAATCTGAACTCAGGTTTCTCTTCCTTCACAAAGTACAAGACAACCAGCTACCTTGTACACATCACTGTCCAATCTCTTTTGCTCTACAGCTTGCACTGATTAAGTAGTAAAGCTTGTTGTATTATCTCTATAATATTTGATTCTACCATTCGGATCGAACTCCTAGGTTCCAAACACCTCTATCTATATTTTCGGTGTTTTCCGTTCTTGTGTTTTTCCATAACACATGGGCATTGTTCCTACGTTTTTCTCTTCGTCCATTTTGATTCTTATGTTCCAAACAGGTCTGCAAAAATGGCACGGTTCGTAACACAGTATTTCACATATTGATGCAGGCTGCACAGTAAACCAACCGTTTGTATTATCAGGGACAGGGATCTTGAACTACTAAAACCAGTCATCACATTCAGATACGAGCTGCTTTCGACCATAAAAACTGGAAGTGACAACTGAAACGGATTCAAATTTATTGGTCGTCGCAAGCTCTTTGCTTGACCGTTCACCGTTCCGTAAAGTGTGACTGGGAGTAGCACTACCAGCAGCACCACTCGGTCTCGCGCCGGGGCCCTTGCTCGAAAAACCAGCCATGTCCAATCGCGAAATTCTTGTATGTAGAGAGAGAACTTGGATTGACATTTTGAAATTCTGAATGGAGTGTCATAGTGACATGTACACGGGGCCTTCCATTGTAGACCTGGTAAGGTCCACGGGCTCCCCTTCCAGCGTGCCCGGGGGGCATTCAAGAATTGACCTCTCCCCCGGTCAAGTCCTGGGTCCGGTCAAGAAGCACTTCATCAGCAGATCGCAATCCGCACGCTGGGTCATACACACCGCGTTTCGCACCTGCGGCTTCGCCATTACCGGCTGCACAATTGCTCGCTTATCTATCGTTTAACGCTGGTTCCTTTTTAATAGTAAAGCATAACGGTTTTTCACAAACCTGGAACTTAATTTTGCTGTGTATAGTACCCTGGACATTGGGTCCCGGCCGGTCTGTACGACTGTACGTCTGTACCAGGCAAGCCCAAGTCAAACCCCCCACGAGTGACACATGCGCAGGTGTGATCGTCACACGAAAACGATGCGCAGCGAGATGGCGCCAAAGTTGCCGCACCAATCCGCCGGCAATGCCCCAGCAGCCCCAGGGCCGGCAGAGTCTAGTGGAGAACGGCAAGGGGACGACAGCAGGCAGTCAGCTCTCAGCTCCTTGTTTCTCGCTCCGTTTCCCCTCGCTCTCGCCTGCTCATTTGGCACGCTCGCGTTGACCTGTCAGGCTGTCACCTGTCCCAAGCCCAACCAATCTGCCGCCGCCGCATCAGCCATCAGTCTCTCTCGCTCGGCTGTGTGGCCAGTGGCCACAGTCTGCGTCTTTAAAACCCTCCGTCGTCCATCCTTGGGCAGCTAGCTGCTAGCGCCCGCCGATCGAGCCACTTCGATCGCCACTGTCCACCGCCCACCTCCACCCCCGACGACGACTCCTCTCCGCAATGGCCAGGCCCCGCAAGAACGCCGGACCCGACGATCCTAACACCACCGCCGCCACGGGCGTCAGCGTCAGCGTCACTACCGTCACCGGGAAGCCAGCCGAAGCGTGCGGAGGAAGAGCGAGCCGTGGAGAGCCCCTCCCAGCGCAGCCCGGTACCGCGGCGTCACACGGCACCGGTGACGGGGCGGTTCGAGGCGCACCTGTGGGACAAGGACGCGCGCAACGGCACCAGGAAGAAGAAAGGCAAGCAGGTTTATCTCGGTGAGCAAAGAGCAGCCTGACTTCTCCTCGCTGCCTCCATGGCTTCGTTCGGCTTTGTGGTTGGCTCAACTCAACCGCCTTCTCCTTGCAGGTGCGTACGACGACGGCAGCGGCGGCGCGCGCACGACCTGGCGGCGGTGCTCAGCCCGCACCGTCCTCAACTTCCCGGCATTGCGTACGCACGGCTGCTTCTTTCAGCAAATCCGCAGCCGGGTTGGACTCTGACCAAACCGAGACCGTGCAGCTGTGCGGCTACGAGGAGGAGCTGAGGGAGATGGAGGGGCAGCCGAGGGAGGAGTACATCGGGTCTCTGCGCCGGCGGAGCAGCGGCTTCTCGCGAGGGGTGTCCAAGTACAGGGGCGTTGCCAGGTACGTTCAGTGCATCGGCAAGTTTATCCTGAACATCTATCTGATCGGAAATCCTCGGTCGATCCCGATTCAGAGCTGGAGTTTCCATCCGATTCTGCATGCATGCAGGCACCATCACAACGGGAGGTGGGAGGCCAGGATCGGGCGCGTGCTGGGCAACAAGTACCTCTATCTGGGCACTTACGGTATACCATCTCATCTCTTGATCTTGGTCACATTTTTGCTGGTCCCAGAATATATATTCCTATCGTGAGTCAGCATGGGCTATCCATCCAGAAGATAGCCATCTGGTGTCGTTACTAGCAATCGTGTTATTCATTCGTCTTCTGATGAACAATAGAGGAAACAAAACGAAATCTTTTGCTTTTTGTGGAAAAAATATAAAACCTTGAGATGGTCCCGTCCACGCGTTCTGAAACTTGCTGATGCGTTGCCGGTTGGTGTTTAGCTGAGCACTGAAGTCAAAAGGTACGATCATCAAGGAGGACGTGTCCAGAATAACCGAACCGTAATCTTAGGCCCCGTTTGATTAGTTCTAGTCAAGGTTTGATTAGTTCTAGTCATAGATTTATTTGTAAAAAATTTGAGTACCTTTATGCCGCCTGGTTGTTATAAGGTACTGTAAATCAGAGCATTCAGAGTTACACTCGTATATTTTACTGCTAACTTTACTCCACATTCGTGGGTGACACACGCAGCAACGCAAGAGGAGGCGGCGGTGGCGTACGACATCGCGGCGATAGAGCACCGCGGCCTCAACGCGGTCACCAACTTCGACATCAACCACTACGTCAACCACTGGCACCGGCACCGCCACGGCCCCCGCGACGCCGACGACAGCCTCGGCGCGACGATTGACGTCGTCCTGTTCGAGCTACCAGACGACCTGCCTGGAGCGCCCCGCGGCCGCCGTCGGCGTCGAGGCGGACACCACGGGCGACGCGGAGTTCCACGACGGCGAGGGGGCTACCTTCATCAGCACCACACCAGCGGACAACCCTTCGCCGCGCACCGCGCAGCAGCTTCCTGGCGAGATGGGAGCGCCGCCGCCGGCTCATCGTCAAGTGGCGCCAAAGTCGTCGGCGCTCGACATGGTGTTGCAGTCTCCGAAGTTCAAGGAGCTGATGGAGCAGGTCTCCGCGGCGGCAGCGGCCTCCGCCGAGAGCACCAGCGGCGGCGGCATGAGCAGCAGCTCGCCGTCGCCGTCTTTGTCCTCGTTCTCGCCTTCGCCTGATCTGCAGCTGCCGTCGCCGTCGTCTTTGTCCTCGTTCTTGCCGTTGCCTCTGCAGCTGCCATCGCCGCCGCCGCCGCAGCAGCAGCAGCCTGGATGAGTTCGTCGAAGAAGGCGCGCCGGCTCGGTGCAGCTTCCCGGACGACGTGCAGACGTTCTTCGATTTCGAGAACGAACGACATGAGCTTCGTGTACGCGGAGGTTGACACGTTCCTCTTCGGGGACCTGGGCACGTACGATGCGCCGTTATTCAACTTCGAATTAGACGTCTGATCTGATCGACGGCTGGGGTTTAAAGACGCTAGTCTTTTTTTTAAAAAAAAAAAAGAACGGCTTCATAAATTTTGTTTGTGATGAGATATGACTGCTACCAAAAGGTTACTTGCAAGAGGTAGATTAGTTGAGTATTCTCGCCCCTGTGTTTCAAATAGCTAGAATGGGGAAATATGTTTCTCATTTTTTCATTTTTTTTTTCCCAAGAAGCTCAAAGGTGTAGAAGGCCATATGAAGGAACAAGAACTAATCAGCATTGATATGTAAAATATATATGGGACATGATGCTATACTCGGAAATTTTGCTTTTTACCGTTGATGCATGTAGTCTTTGAATTAAAATTGTGTGCAAAACGTCTATTCCGACCCAACTCGACAATGTTTATCTTCAACTTCCATCTTGCTCCCCGTTTTCTCTCTCTGCATTGCACTCACAAACCCTGGGATGATGCCTTGCCTTCTCGTGGTTTTAAAGTTTGGAAGGGTAAATGAATTTATAGAGGTGTTTGGTTTGAAGAACAATCTTATCTCAAGAGGTATATCATGATTTTGTTCCATGATATTTGATAGAATGACTCTATTTCTCATATTTATATGAACAACTTGTCTGGATTTCCAGTCCAAAAGAAATGGAGGGAATTGGGAAGTAAAACGATAAAGCCTAGCCCCTAAGTGCATTTGGCTTGTGAGGAAAAAGGTATTAATAAACCAAAATTCATATAAATTTGAAAAAATAAAGTCATTAAAAATATTAATAAGTGACAGAATGGATTATTTTTGAGAAAAAAAAATAATGGGTTAGTAAATTATCCTAACCAAACATCCAATAATATAAAATATCCAACGGTAACAAAGCAAATACACAAATAAACCTCCAGCACACCCAACCAATTTTCTAGAATTCTCCATAGCAATACAAGAACATAGCACATGCTTATCAAATTGTGATGTCGAAAAATATTTACTTAAAGTAACCCCTCTCTAAGAATTAATAAACAAGTGCACTAGGATAAATATTGTTAATTAGTCAGCGGATGGTTTGTTGTACTTGAGTGCAAAATTTGACGTAGGGAACGTGAGGCATGAGCTCTTATGTATAGACCTTGGTCACCCGGTTAGACCTAGATCAATAGTGAAGAGCTCATCTTTCAATGTAAGAAATATAGGGGAGCAAATGAGTGAGTTGTATGGTCTTCCTTAGCATCCATCCTGCACGTTCTTCAACATCCTAGACCAAAGGCAAAGGGTTGAGTAATGTTCCACTCTTACAAATCCTAGGCGACCGTCCTCCATGGTTGTGAGCTCAATTGGTTCAAAGGGTTCACGTATTATGCCGCTGCATGCTCTAGGTAGTTGTACAATTGATATTCTTCATGCGCCCAAATTATACTCGAGGATATTCTCGATAATTATATCGGTGGAATTTTCGATGGTTATTCCAAACTCGGAGTAGTTTTCAGACCTGGTGAGCACGGAGAAAGTGTATTCCCCACGAGGATGCTGCGAACTGACTAGTCAATAAGAGAGTCCTGGAAAGATTTAAGCAAAAGTTGGCTCACCCCATGCACCAGCCTCTGAGTCGTAGATGCAAATAAGATTTTTGTAAGGTGTTGTGGCCGCAAGGACCACGATGAAGGGCCCGCACCAGCCGAGATGGTCGCACACACCCGCCGGCGGCACAGATCACCGCATGTCCACTCATATGGATTCCACCGCATGGCTCGGGGAGTTTCACCTGCTCGCGGTGATAGGTTCCGACCATGATGCGGATGGAGTGTGGTACTCGCGCTGCTAAGGCGGAGAGGACACGACCATGGCGCGAGTCACACGCCGGAATCTGGCAGAGATCGGCGTGGAACGAGCGGTGGCCCCACGGAGCAGACCATGAAGCCGAGCATGGGTGGTGCTCGACCATGGAAGTCGATGAACCGCGCCGGGAAGGGATCGGAGACGATGCGACACCCAGCGCACAAGGCCCGCGCGGGCGAGGCTCGCCGGCTGTCGGGCGGTAGCCGGAGCAGAACCTCTTGGACGAGCTCGTCCATCAGCGTTGGAGGCGGCGGCATCCTACTATTCAATTCCAAGCGCCGATTGCAGCAGCAGATCGGAGATGGCAACTAGCAGGGCTTTGCGTTGCGAGGCGGCGGCGGCCTCTCGGAGATCCCAACTTGTAGCTCTCTCTCCTCGTGCCTGCACATCTGATTCGATTCGAATTGCAGAGTACGCACGGCCTGCAAATAGGGCCCACATCCTGACGATCTTGTTTCCTTCCTTATATAAGAGGGCCAAGGCCTTATCTGGGCCTTTCCAGTTATAGCCCATCGCTGCACACCCTAAATGGACCCGGAACAAGCCCAATAAACAAAGGGAACCGACCGACCAACCCCGCAACGGCATTTCCCTTCCCTCCTCTTCTTCTTCTTCCCGCCTCTTCCTCTCCCTCTCGCCGACGCTCCCCTCCGCAACTGCTCCAATCGCACGGAACCCTAAGCCCTAACCGCCCCCATCGCCGCCGCGAAGGAAATGGGGGCACCTCATGCCGCCGTGTCCTCCACCTCCGCCGCTCCCCGGCGCCGTTCCACTCGTCTGATCGTTCCCCCGCGCCGGGACGACGACGAGCAGGATCATCAGTTCCCGCCGTGTTCCGAGACCGCCTCGACGCCATCGCAGCCTCATCGCCGGTCCACGAGCCTGATCAGGGTCCTGCGGCGGGTCTCTCAACCGCCCCCGCCACCGCCAGCGGCCGAGGCGGACGCGCCTGCTTCTTCATCCGGCGCGGTAACTCCCTGCCGCCGCTCGGCCCGAGTCCAACTCCGTGTCCGCGGCCTCCCCTCGGCGTCGTCTTCCTCCACTCCCAGGAGGCATCGCAGGACCCCTGCGGCTACCCCGCTCAAGTCGATCGACGCGAAAGCGGAGGATTGGGGTAGGGAGAAGGCGGCGGCGGGTGCTCCCGAGGAGGAGTGCGTCCTTCCCTTTCTCCGGAAAGGTGCCCCCAGGAAGGTGTGTACGTACATGGTTCAACAAATCTCTTCATTCCGTATTTGCCTTTCTATGGTTTGTACGCATGGTGAATTTTGGCCTCTTGTGGTGGTGTCGCGTCCGAATTGAATTGGCCCTGAAACAAATTAACAAACGCTTTAATTCGACTCTTGCTGGTCTGTTGCTTTGATTTGGTCACGTACGGAATCCTGTATTTTGGTTTCGGGTAAACTGGGGTGTTGAACACACTTAACTGTTGATATTATCAGGTTTGTTTCTGCCCAATTCTGCACATTCAAGCGTTGTGAGTTGGGACTGGAAGGTTTTCTTGAATTGTACTCACAATATATTCTCGATTGATACTATCTTGCTACACCTCGTTCGATATTATATATGAAATATGAATCAAGCAACTTATCCTGATTTCGTCCATACTTGTACTAGCAAACGCTAGCTTCCCCATTTCACTATTTTCAGGATCGTATTTCTTGTTCTTTGGTTATGTTTTTACACGTCCTAGAATATATAGTGGTGGTAAAATATATGAAACACTTCATGGAACGCAACTATTCAGTAATATGGTCCATTTCAATTTGGATCTATGCGATCCTTTTGAATTCAGAGAATGCTGTTTCTTCTGTTCAGTTCTTTCATGGTAGATCAGAAACTAGACTGTTCGAAACTAGGTCCTGGCAAACATTTTTTGTACAAATATATAGTGTGAATGTGTTGCCGTGTAATGGGTTTGCATTTGCAGCTACATACTAGTTGATTCCATCTAAGCATCTATATATACATCTGTACTGAACTGTTTTGAGAAGGATAAACCAAAAATTGTTGCGGGTGCATTATAAAATGACATTAGGTTTCTTAATGTTTCAGGAATCAAGAGTTTTGGATCTCAATGATGTAGAATTTTGAGCAATTGTATCATTACTGTGCAGTGCTGATTAATTTGGGTTATCCATAGAGCATCATGTTTTCTATTTGTGGTAGATCGACCTAACATTTACTGAAATTGTTCCCTGTTCCTGGCACCGATGTAGAGATGGTTGGATTGTGATATAGACAGTTACCAACATGGTTCATCCAGGAATTTGGCAATTGTATTGTTAGGTGTTTGTCTATATAGAAAGGGATGAACAATTGGGATGATGGCCTGATGGAAGAAAAATTTGTATCCAGTCCAGTACATAAAAGGTCAGAGGATTCTGGACAAAGGGCATCGAGTGCTATTATAGACTTATATTGTATCATCTTTACAAGTTCCACAATAGAGGAAGAAAATCCATGAATTCGGATAATTAAGATATAGTGGACTTGGAGAATTAACAAAATGGTCTGACAGGATTAAATCAGTAGAGCAAGGAGGAGCACCACTGCATGACAATAGGAACGGGAGTAGATTCCACCTTTAGCACAACTGTACTAAGGCAACCACTTGCGTTTCCTTGCAAGCTCGTTTGATTAAGATTGAGGGGACCACTATCGATCAAAGCATAATTAAGGGAAAACGCAAACACAGTGGTAGGATTCAAGTGTTTCCCACAGAAGGAGAGCAGAGAATTTTATTAGGAATAAGATTCATGGAAATTATTGGTTAAGTTTGTATATTCAGAGTACACCCAGTCACCCACATAGAATGAGAAATTAATGTGGTTTCTACGCAGGTATGAGTGTTGGTCTATAGACTATAGACAACCTGAATAACTGGGTTGCATTGAACATGTCAGATTTTTCTTGGTTTTCCTAATGTATACGACTCTTGGCGATAATGATATGAAAGTTTGTTGAGTGTTTGATTACCAAATGCAATAGAATTGGCAGGAGGCCGTCAGATAGCATTAGTGGTAATAATGGAAGAGTGAAGAAAGAAGTTTGGTCAATGAATGATGAAAAGATGTCAAGAGTAATAAACTTGAAATGCTTCTGGAGAAAAATATGTCTTCACAGTTCACACAGTACTGCTCGGGTGTGGCCTTTTGTATCAGATCTAATCTTGATCGGTAGAAAACGTGTTGAGATGTTATACTCATTTACTTACTGTAAAAATAATCTAAAAGTCTTTCCTATTTAGGTTGAGTGCCTGATTTGTTCAGAGAGTATTCTGCCTGATGAAAGGATGCAATGTTCAGTTAATCACTGTGATGTGAACTTTTGCATTGGCATACAACGTTAGAAGAAACTGGATGATGCTGCCCGGCATGTGAGTTGTCTGAAACCAAGCTTTCTGTAGGTCTAATATTTTCATTTCATTCATAGCCTTTAATTTTCTGCCTTTTTATTTCGGATTGAGTGTAGTCAGGATATATAACATATAACTGAGTTCTGCTTTCTTTCTGGTCAAACAGCAACATGTTTTGTTGACCCTATGCTGACTTTAAAAGTAGTAGTGTTGGTAGGTGCTGTGATGGAAGACGCTTGCTACAGTTATCTTTCCTTTTTTAAATTAGTGGTCTTGTCCAAAAAAAGATACTGTAAGGCAAACTACATTTCTGTTTTTACAGAAAACTGGAAGTGGCCATTTTTAGTTCAGCAATATCATGACATACTAGGGATTCCTATTTTTTTCTATTTGTGCATTCGATTGGTAATTATTTTTTTTCTATATAAGTGATAGTTTTTATGTAACTAACATTGTGTATCATCTTCTACTTTTTAACTGGTATAGATATGTTTTTGCTGCAAAAGGAGGACTCAGACACCGCATACAACGCAGACTGCCTGTTTGTACTGAATGTTTAATAAAGAAGAACAGGATGGTTGATTCTGAAGATCTTTCAAGGAAAATGATTTGTTGGAGTATTTGGCCATCAACAATTAAGGTTGCCATGCTGCATCCACATTATTTTCTGCTTTGTTTTCAGTTACTCCCTATATGATGCATGTTAGCTGTGTGCAATACCAATAAGATATGTCAACCAGGAAACCTATTAACCCTATCTGGCAGCTGAACCATAATTCCTCAAGAGAAGACAGGGGTTAATACAGTAGCAGGACATGGGTTATATAATTCTGCACTTTGTTTAATATACTATTTTATTATTATTAGAGAGGTCATAGTCATAAAAATCACTTGTACTATTAAAATATTCTCGATGATGAGTTATTGGCTGTTGACACTTTGACCCGTCCATGTAGTTCTCTAGGTATTTGTACTAGCTAAACAAATCATTTCCTTTTTTTAATCTGTTGAGAAAATCTTATTTTCATCAATAGAAAGGAGAGTTGCCTATCGTTTGCATTACGAAGAAGATAAAAATAAAGTACAACAGACCCACCATCATGGTCACACACATGGGCATGCAAACCAGAAATAAACATGTCTTTTACATTAAACCACAATTGAAAGGCAAAGTTCCTGCCATTGTGTTAAAAAATCCACCAGTTTATTGTCTACTACTCCGTATTAGCGACCTCCAGGTGGGCAAGACCTCTAGTGCCTGCAAGGGCCCAGGAGGTGTGCCTATTCAATTCCTTGCATGCATCTCAAGCACTCTGAATGGCTAAGTTAGCTGCATACCTATAATTAGAAGTGTTTTGCATCATACTAGCACTTTCAAAGTACTAAATATATTTGAACCTTCTTTTGTGTATTATTATCAAGGTTGAATGCATGTTTGTTAGGCTTTTTTTTGCAGTAAGCTTTGACGCTGTTATTTTGTTGGTAATTTTGCTGATGTTATGGTATGTGCTTCTTACAGGATGCTGGCCCTACAGATGACATAAAGGTGATCGATATCTAGTATCATTTATTACATTGATATTGATATATTGAACATATTAGAGCCTTTTTCTCAGTTTTTCCAAGTTATAATAATAACTTATTTGCAAGTTGGTCGCTCAGATGAGGTGGGATTGATGCACAGTCAATCAGTCATTGTGTTAGATTCTTCTGTTTTTGTTTTCTTCACTGTCAATGTAATTCTAAGAGAACTTCACAAACGAATTTACTATGGAGATTGCATTTGTCTCTTGGCGGTAAATCATAAGGAAAACAAGACAACATTTGGTGTCTCTTTACATGTTTTTCAGGTCATGATCTATTTTAAATTGTTTGACTTACTGAAACTGATCAATGTACAGGAAGCATTCCAGCTTACCTCTCCCATACATTGACCAAGAGTTCAATATTGACCTCTTAATAAACAGGATCTGGAAACTGAAAGCGAACCACCTCCATATGTACATATTAATCACAGTATCCTTTGTTAGCTGTAAGCTTTAATATTTGCGACTATATATGATATCTCATAGTTGTTATTTATAAGTTGTAACTACACCGCAGCAATTGCCATTTCCTTAATGAACGAAGATGCAATTGACGTTTCCTTAATGAACTAAGATTTTTATCTTGTCAAGAAGAAAGTGATGGTGATACAATTGAAGGTGGATGCATCAGCTGTGATCACGACTCAACCTGTGAAAGTAGTTGTTCCTGCAGGTATTTCTTGTGCTCACTACTCGTCCCATTTCTTGGCTCAAGATGTCAGTTCTTTTCCAATTTTTTATCTGCTGTGTCAAGTTTTAGTCTAAATCTGTTTTATAAAGAAAACACATATCAGGTTTCAATGGATTTATACTCTCTTTGCAGTCTTGCTGCACTTCTTGTGCCTGCAGAGTATTTGTAATTTGTAGTCTTCAGACTGTTGTGTTATCTTGTACGTGCTCTTTGGATACCAATGCAGATATAATATTTTCTATGACATGCTGAATTTTTTATATAGAAATTTAAGACTGTTATTGCAGATCTTCAATGTCCAGCTGCTCTTTGGATTGTCCTTGCTCAGTTAAGTGCTCCAATAAACCATTTTATAGAGAGAAAAAAAGATAGAGATTGTTAAGGTAAGGCCTTGGTGTTCTTCCTTCTATCAATGAAATGAGCAGTCTCGTGCTTGATCGTTCAAAGAAAAGTAACACAAGTGTTTCTTTATTTAACTACTGTTCTTGCTTAACATGAGAGTCAGTTCTCCAACAATAAAAGATCTTTTTTACTGTTTTTATTGTTTAGCCCAGCTTTTTTTGTTTGGCGCATCTAATTAAATTTGACTACCAAGTAACTGCCTGATGGTCTAATTCTGTAGACACAGCAGTGTGGATGGGGCGCCATTGCGCTGGAAACCATTGGGAAAGATGATTTTGTGATAGAGTTTGTTGGAGAAGGTACCAGGGCTCTTCAGAGTTTTTCTTTTGTTAAATATTTGAGGCAGTTTATTCAGTGCTCTACTTATTTGCTGTTCCATTTGCTCGCATGGACTAAACAGTAGCACTATTTATGTGAATTTTTTTTACATGAGACATGTCAATTTGAATATATGAAGTGTAGGTGGTTGTTTAAACTGAATACTGTTTTTCCTTAAGAGTAGTACACTGTGAAGTCACCAAAACATTGCGTTCAAATTAACCACCAACCATGTTGAAGTTCAGTTTTGCCTTGATCAGTGGTTATGGAAGCTAGTATATGTAGTATCCAATGAATTCTTTCCCTGATGTGTTTTTTTTTGCATATTGTGACCATCTTTCAAACTTATGAATGGCTTTTCAGGATATATTGTATTGAGGTTTCTTCCAGAGTACCTAAACTGTCTCGCATACCAAGTTTTTCTTTTATGTGGCTCTTGCAGTTTGTTTGCTATTGAGTTTCTCCTGACTCCTGGGATTTCTGATGATAGAATGCTGATTACTGAAATAGTTTCTTTAATGTTCTACTCCATGCCTTCTTTCTGGGTACACACCTTTTGCTATGCATTTAGATATATGTGTTATCTACAATTTGGAATGGGGGTAGTAAAACATTGAAAAATTCCTCACTAAGCATGATGCCATTAGAATGAAGTGCTTTCCATATGTTAGAATTAAAAAACTAGGTCTTATCTTATACACAAATGCATAATTTAAGTGGTATGCTTTAACTAGCTGGTTTGTATGAAAATAATTGTATTGTATTGATGACAAGGCTAAATTTGTGCTGAAATCTCCTTTTAAAATTGCACTGTTTATTCTAAAGCGCACATCATTTTCCATATTTTACCTTTGACATCTCCTTCAGTTATAGATGATGCAATGTGTGAAGATAGGCTTTTGGATATGAGACAGCGAGAGATCAGAATTTCTACATGTGTAAAGTTGGCAAGGACTTTGTAATTGATGCAACTTTGAAAGGAAATGCTTGTCGCTTTTTTAACCACAGTTGTCAACCTAACTGTCATTGAGAACAAAGAACATACTTTCCCATCTTTAGTATGCTACGGGCTTTGTGTTATACTGATTCAGTAATTTGTTCGGATTCTTTTTTTAGTTAAATTGGTAGGAATCTATGTTTTCTTTAAAATGTACAGCTTGATTCAAGTTTTTTTTTTGTTCCTGCCAGGCAAGTTAACGGCAAGACAAGATTAGGTGTGTTTGCTTCACAGACTATTGAAGCAGGAATGCCCTTGACTTACAACTACAGGTACTTCAAACTTACTCTCAGTAAACCTCAGTGTTGCCTTTTTCTTCCAGCCCCAAAACTGAGTAGTATAGTAACTAGTTTTTTCAAATAGGGATTTGTGCCCCTTATATTATTCGTTGTGCTATTGCTCAAGTCGACAATTCACAACAAAACTGGAACCTCAGTCCAACAAATATGTAATAAATACTTAAGACAACGGAAATAGACAGTATAGCTATTATAATTTCAAATATGCACAGGTATCATACGAGGGAGAATCCACTGTCATTAGTAGTACCTAGAACAGATGTGCCTAGATCCTATGGTCATATTCCTTAACCTTGTCCATCTGCTGATGGTAGCTATGGATCCTTACCGCTAATCTACGGCATTTCTTGCCTTCTAATTATACCACTTGTTGATTAGAAACTTGATTGAATGCTGCTCCTACAATTGTTCCCACTTCCAGCGAGAGTTTGTATATTGCTTTTATGTATAACCGTTATTGTGTTTTTGTAGATTCAGCACTTCTTTCGGTCCGCGGAAAGAATGTTTCTGTGGAGCTCCTAACTGCCAAGGGAAATTGTGATATGTAAAGATTGAAC